>ML109106.1:28205-88824 GCA_003697995.1 Taxidea taxus jeffersonii
TTTTTTTTGTTTTGTTTTTTAAAGATTTATTTCTTTATTTGAGAGAGAAAGAGGGAGAGTGCGTGTGCGCACAAGCTTGGGCAGGGCGGGCGGCGGGGGAGAGGGAGAAGAGAGAGAAACTTCACTGAGCAGATTACTTCACTGAGCTCAGAGCCTGATGTGGGGCTTGATCTCAAGACCCTGAAGGCCTGATCCTGAGATCATGACCTGAGCCGAAACCAAGAGTCAGACACTTAACCAACTGCGCCACCCCGGTGCCCCTGAACTGGGCTTTGAAGGAAATCCTGGTATTGCTAAAAGAGAAGAGACATAATTGGGTCATCTGTGTCTTGGGCAGGAGAATTCAGGGGCTAGTTTGCTTGTTTTGGCCTGAGCAACATGGTGGGGAATGAAGTTTCAGGGTAGGGACATGAGGGCAGTTGGCCCCAAGTCTTCCAAGAAAACCTGGCAGATACAAAGGCTAGAGTTCAAGGTCTTGACAGGTCCCTTTCTCCCATCCATGGTCCATGGTACTGTCATTGATTTGCCTCCAGGAAATCATTGTGGGGTTCTGAGAAAGAGACGTGGGCTTCAGGCTCAGACCCATGACCCAATCTTACCTCTGCTGCCTCAGGAACGAGCCATCTCCCTGAGCCTCAGTCTCCTCATCTACGAAACTGGACATATTTTCAACTTTTGGGGATCACTGTGATGGAATGAAATAATGCATCTGAAAGCACTCAGAGTTGTGCCTTTCCTCTCTCTCTTTTGGGACAGAGAAAAGAGACAGACTCTGGCTCCTCTGGCAAAAATATTTATTTTGAAATGGGGACAGGGTAAGAAGTTGTCCCCTGCACCCAGGAAGGAGGCCTCAATGGCAGAAGGTACTTCTCACAATTCACAGAGAGGTGAGTTTCTTGGTGGGGCATTGGATAGAAATCAGAGACCAAATGAGTACCGGGCCAGCTGTCACAGGGCCCGGGAGGGGTGAGATCCCTCAGAGGAGGGTTGGGGTCTGGATTTGGGAGGAAACTGTAGCCCTATCTTGAGAGTCATCAGGTGGGAAGCTGACTGAGGCTCCATGTGGGGCTCTTCCTCAAAAGAGATGGGTTCTCCTTAGGGAGAGGGGAGGATTGAGGGGCAGAGAGGGAGGCAAGAGTGGGTCAGAGATGGAGCCTCACCTTTCTTCTCAGGCTGTTACTCACAGAAACAGGGCCCAGAGAGGGGCCCAGAGAGGGGCACATCATCCCACCATGGGGCCCGCTCTCTGGAGGACCTGCACCAGACATCAGCCCTATCCCAGCTGCTGCCTGGGTCCTTGGAGGAGAAGTCTTGTTCCTGAATGAAAGGGAAAGCAGAGTCAGATGAGGATGGGAAGGGGGACAAAAAGAGGCAGCAGGGACAAAGGTGGGCACCAGGACGCAGTTACCGAGGACTCCTGAGAGGGACAGAGGCAGAGACCAGACAGAGAAGAAACCAGGATCCCTGAAAAGGAGTCAGAGACAGAGGCAGAGCAAACAGGCAAAAGGCAAGTATGATGTCCTGCCACACATACCCCATATTCCCCTCTTTCTCTTTCTCTTTGCCACCAGGTCCTCTGCTGGTGGGGTCTCAGACACAGTTTGGAGGTGGAGTTTAAAGAAAAGAAAAGGTGAGAGAGGAGGGGAGGCATCCTCGGGATTAAGAAAATGTCACAGGGTGAAAGGAAGCATTAGAATTCCACTCCAGAGGTGCCTGAGTGGTTCAGTAGGTGAAGCTTCTGCCTTCAGCTCAGGTCATGATCCCAGGGTCCTGGGATTGAGCTCCATGGCAGGCTGTCTGCTCAGTGGGGAGCCTCCTTCTCCCTCTCCCTCTGCCTGCCACTCTGCCTATTTGTGTGCCCACTCCCTCTCTCTGTGTCAAATAAATAAATGAAATAAAAAGAATCCCATTCCATCTCCCCTCATATCTGCCAGCTAACCCCTACATCCCAGGTTCCTGCTTTAAGCTTGTCTATTCCAGGTTGTTTGAATGCTGTTCCCATCACCCAGAATACTTTGTGAGACTCTACATGCCTGATAGAAGTTCTACTGAAAGCCCGCTCAAAGGCTTGACTACCCTCACCTTGAAGCCTTCCTCACTTAGGTCCCTGTAGCCCCTCCCTCCTCTCTCATGGTTGAACACAGAGTTTACGTCGGTGTATAAGCTATGCTTATTGAGATCCTGAGTGGGTTTTGTCTTTTTATGTGTATGTTTTTTCCTAACTGGCATTCCCTCATGGATTAGGACTTGTAGTCACCTTTGGGCTAGCCTGTCCCTGAGAAGGACTTCCAGAGTCACTTGCCAAATGGTTGAAAGTCATAGCACCCACCCCACTCCATCGTCCCCCCCACCCCAGTGGGGGTAGGTGGGTGGAGAAGAGAGGGGATTGTGAGGGAACAGGTATCCTGTGTGAGCCCTTCAAAGTCCCAAAACAAATGACCCCAAAGGCGCCAGCCATGCCTCTCAGTCCCAGGAGACATTATACTTAAGGGTCAGACACCCCAAGAAGCCAGTGGGGCTTCACCAAGTCTGGCTTGAGCAGGCTCCTTGGAAGTCCACTGCACCCCAATCTCCCCCACACCCTGTGTCACAGATGGCTTCACAGATGGAGCCCTTAGCTCATCTGGGCAGCTCTTTCTTCCCCTGAGCCCCACTTTTTAATGCTTGTTATAGTTTCTGGGAAGAAGGGATTTAGGTCCTGGGGTTAGGAAGAAACATCCTTCATGTACCCTTGGGGCCCCAAATCCATGTCCAGTCCTCAAAATGCTGAGTGGGAGGGTGACCTCAAGTGAGCACAACACACTCAAGGCCTATAGGGAAATAGGGAGGGCTGGGGTGACCTCCAAAGGGGAGGTGAGACCTCTAGAGACCCCCGAGAGGCCCCTGGGACTCTGGGAACTGGCTTTTTCATGCCTCACCAAGATAGAGTTTTCAGCTGTGGATGACCTCTGAATACACCAGACACCATTTTCCATTTTCCCTTTCCTTTATCAACAGGGACCACCCCCACCCTGACACTGCCACCACAGTACAGCCCTCCCCATCCCAGGAAGCCATCTTCCCCCTTGGCTCAGCTGAGAGTAAGATAACCCCCGACCTACAAGAAATGTCTTCCTTCTTTTCAGCCACAACTGGGACTCTTTTTTTTGGGGTGAGGGTGTGTGTGTATGTGTTTGGATGAGCACAGAGGGGGCCCTACTAAGCCCATAACCACTTTTCTTGGGAGAAGTTTTGTTGTTGTTATGCAAAGAGCTCTAGAACCTGCTTTCCCTTAACCTGGCTGGGTCAGTGGTCTAAGGGCAAGGCACATGGAATTTATCTCCGCAGACATTCTTCAGCCTCTGGGGCAGAGGGGCCTCAGGTTCAAAGAAGAGGAGGTGATGGGGGAAGAATGAGAATAGAAGGGGGGAGGGACATTGAGGCTAAGGAGATAATGTGCACAAAAACTTGAAGGGGTAATGGTGGAAGGCAGGAGACTGGGCTGGCGTGAAAACTTGAAGGATAGAAGGAAACCCAGAGGTCTTCCATTCACAGAAATCTCCCAGAAAGGGCTTTCTTTACTGACAACCTTGGGCAAGGGACTTAAGCTCCTGGAGCCTCAGTATCTTCACCTGGAAAGTGGGTACAGTATCCTGGGCTCTGGTGATCCACAGAAACTCTCTAGCTCTGGAACTATTTTTATTTGCAAATATACTTTCTTGATCACCTACAAAACTACAAGAACGTGGTTAGAATATGAATACCTGCCTGCTGGGCTTGTGGTAGGGGTTAAAAGAGTCAAATTGAAGGAGGGCCTGGCACATACTACGTGCTCAATACAACACAGCAATAATACATTTCATATAAGACAATATTATATTACAAAAAATACACTATTATTTACTCTTTTCGGAGCCCCAATTCTCCTGCCAATTTCAAAATCTGGGCTCTCTTTCAGCATCTGTTTAAGAAATCCATTCCTCCCACGTGTGTGGTTCCTGTTCCCTGTGCAGAGGGCAGCCATGACTGGGTGGAGCAGGGCAGAGGCTCCCTTGTCCATTACTCAGGGTTTCCAAGGCCTTGGAAAGGACTCCATCCTCCTCCTCCTCCTCTTCCTCCTCCTTTCCAGGCGGCTCTCAGCTCCTGAGGCGCAGGAAGTGTGTATGTTTGGAAAGGGAGGGAGTCTTCCCCCAGTGATTGTGCCCGCAGTCAGCAGCATCCCAGAGCCAGGCCCTGGGGCTCTCTGTGCTGGCTAGCCTGGGCGCCAGCACCAGCTGCCTCCTCTTCCAAGCCCTCCAGGGGTTTTTGATAGGCAGGCAGGCAGGCAAGGTATGTGCCAGCCCAGGCTCTAGCACAAACTTGCTATGTGAACTTGGGCAAGTCCTTTCCCTCTGAGCCTCAGTTTGCTCCTGCGGTTGAGAGAGAGAGAGAGAGAGAGAGAGAATATTATGCCTCTACGATTTGATGATGTAAGTTATTCAGATGAGAAAAGAGTAGGGAAAGTTAAGGAAACCAGGGAATTTTACCCAGTACAGTCCAGGCACTGGTCTTCAAGGCAAAGCGATTGGGAGGGGTGGGTGGGTGGGGATGGATTATCTGAATAATTCTCCCCAGTTGCCCAGGTCATCACAGGAATGGAGACCCAGTTTGACCACCTCCCAGTCTCAGAGATCTTTCGGCTTTTCTTCTCCGGTTCCAGCCCGGACTCTTCCAGGGGCTTTAACCCTGTTTACAGAAATGGGAATTTGCATGATGAAAATAACCCCAGCCGGACTGAGATTTTACTGCGCTTGGCAAGGGGCTCGGAAAAAGCGGCTGCATAGCCAATTACTGGAATTTTTAAACACAAATAATATTTTATGGGATCAGTGGGCTGGCGCGGGGCCGCCGCACCCGGCGCGGCTCCTCCGCCCACAAACAAGCTCCGATTGTGCAGCGGGCAAGCTCGCCAGCTCCGGGGTGGGAGGGGGTGGCACCGCAGGCGGGCAGGGGTCCCGGCGCGGGCAGGTGCAGCGCGGGGCTCGACGGCCCGGGCGCCCGGCCGGCAGGGAGCATGGGCGAAGCCGGGAGCGGGGATGGGGTGAGCTGAACGCCCCGGCTCACCTGCAGCGCCGCGCCTGGAAGCGTTTAGCTCGAGAGGGCGCGCCCAGCGCTAGTTTCCCCGCCAGCGGCCGCCCGCTGGTCCTGGCTCGCGCCCCGCGCCCTTGGCATGGCCGTGGCCGCCGCGCCGCCTCCGGAAGGCCGGCTTCCCGGAATGGCCCGAGGGCGGCAGGGAATCCGCGCCGAGGCCCTGGAGCCACCCCTCACCTTCCCTCTCCCGCCGGAGCTGCGCCGGCGCGCGGGAGGCAGACTCCGGAGCCGCGGGCTGTGCGGGAGAGGCCAGTGCGGGTCGAGGGGCACAGCGAAGGGTACGGGACATCCCCACGGTCCCACCGGGGATCCCCATTCCCGCGCACCCCGAGATTGTCAGGCCTGGCCAGAGACCGCGGAGGCTGGCTGTCCTGGCCTGCGCGCACTTGGCGGCCTGGGGCTGGTTCCGCATAGTCGGGCAGCCCTCCCCCGCCGCGCGCCCAGCCTCAGCACGCACAGGGTTAAGCAGGAGCAGGTGTGTAGCCAGATGCCGCTGACCACCCCCTCCCCCGCAGCCCCGTCGGCCGCCTCCTCCTCCGCCCACCCGCTCAGAGCCAAACAGTCCCAAATAAAAGTGCTATTGTTGCCTTTCCCAACCCCCGTCGCTGCCCCGCCACCTGGAGCGGAGCCCGGTCCCCTCTTCACCTGCCCCGGGGCCGGCCGCAGGGGGAGGGGAAATGGGGCCTCCTTGCGGGGACTTCCGCTCCTTCTGGCCCCCAGCTTCCCCTCCCCCAGTGCCCCCAGCACTGACCCCTGGGCTAGCGGCAGGGACCGTGGCTTGGGGGTGGGGGGCTCCTTTCTGGCTTGGAAGCTGGGTTCTGGCCTCCCCTCACTCCTCCCTCTAGCTCTCATCCTTACCAACCAAGCGGACAAGCGGCAGGGTGTACAAAGCTGGGGGGACAGTAAGACCTGTGCGAGGAGCCCAGGACAGGGAGGGCCAGACTCGGCTCGGCAATTGGCAGCTGGTAACTTAAAAAAAAAAAGATTATTTGTTCCTCAACAAGACACGGAAGGCGGAGTAAGAGCGACGACTCCCTTTTCACAGACCAAGAGAGGCGCGGAGAGGTGAGGTGTCCAGCCCCAAATCACAAGGTTGGCAAACGTTGGGGCTTCGCACAGGACCCACGTCTGTCGAGTCTCCTGGCACCGCGGGTGCTCCTTTTATGGACAAGGGATGGGGGACCCCAGAGACAGGCGACTTGGCACCGTCTCAGGCTCACTGTAGGTCCTTGAACAAGTTACCCCACCCTGCTTTCCTAGCTCTTAAATCCACCGAGGTGGATTAGCGTGATTCCCGAATTATCTTGGAACACAAGGGGCTGGTTGACCCTCGAAAGTCTGGAGGTCCGGAGTGGGATCCCACGAGGAAGCGAGGCAGCCGTGGCCTGTGCAGAGGGAAGGAAATGTTTCCCTCTCGCTCCCCATCTCCACCGGCCTTCCCCTCCCTGCCTCCATCCCTCCCTGCTGGCCCCCGGGAGGCTGAACTGCGAGGTTAAATAAATATCTCACGGTGGCTCAAGGAAACGAGTCAAGACCGTTGCTGAGAGAAGAAACCCAGACCTCTATTGCAGATCCGCCTCCGAGTCCGAGCAGCCCCTGCTCCGCCCCCGATGCGTGCTTGCGGAGCCCTGGGCCCCCTCGGACCTCACCCAAGCTCCCCTAGATAGCCAGCCCCCTACCCGCGCGGCCCGGGTCCCCGCACCTCCTCCAGCTCCCGCGTGAGGGCAGCTGGGGCTGGGGGCGGGCGCGCAGGGTTACCGTATTTCCTCTCCATGCGCCCTCGGTTTGGAGCGCAGGTATTTAACTCCTCCGGCCCGCCGGCGAGTTCTCGCCACACTGTGGAAAGGGCTCTACTGGGAATCCAGAGATTTCGGATTTTTTGTTCTCTTAGCTCTACCGTAATTTCTCTCTTGACCTGCGGACCTGTAAATCCTGTTTCCAATTCCACCTGACCGTGTCCAGCGGGCGTCTCAAATTCAACTTGTCCAGCTGGGAAATTCGGATCTTTTCCGCCAGACCTGTTACTTTCTGTCTTTGCCATCTCAGAAAGGGACAACCTCATCTTTCCAGTTGCTGGGGAAGAAAATCTTGGAGTTATTCTCAACTCCTCTCTTTTTCTGTCACCATTCATCTGCATGCCTTAGCAAATCTTGTTTATATTGCCTTGAAAATCTGTCCAGAATCTGCTTTTCTTCACCACTTTCCCCACTTCCCCCATGGTTCCAAGTCACCATCTTCTCTTGCCTGGAATTCTGCAACACCTCCTAACTTGTCCTCCTGTGTCCTTTGTCTTCCTCAGTCTGTTCCCAACAGAGCAGCCAGGGTTATCTTTTAAAAGCCAAAGTCAGATCATGTGCCTCTTCTGTTCAAAATCTTCTAACAGCTGCACATCTCACTCAGAGAAAAAGGTCCTTACAAGACCCTCCAGAATCTGATCACCTCTCTGCTCTTCCTTCCCATGCCTCTATCACTCCACTCCAGTGGCACTGATCTCCTCACTGTTCCACAGGCAGGACACTGAACTTCTGCCCCAGGGCCTTTGCACTTGCATTTCCCACTACCCGGACCTATCTTTCACTAGATTTTCCTACAATGCTTCCCCTGTCATTTGCTAAGGTTTTCTCTGACCCTCCTTCTTCCAATACACACAGGCTCCTTATCTCCCTTCCCCTGCTTTTCTCAGTAGCATTTATCACCATGTAACATACTACATATTTGCCTGCTGATTTGCCTAGCCCCTCCCACTACACTGTAGATGCTATGAAGGCAGAGGCTTTTAAAAGCAGTTTTGGTCCTAGAACAGGGCTACGCACATAGCAGGCACTCAGTAAGTATTTGCTCAATGAATGAACAAATGGAATGAACTAGTCACCTTTCCTCCCCCGGTCCAACTTATCTACCTGCACAGGTGAGTTGGATCCAGTGAAAGTCTCCCTGTACTTTGGGAGTCCCATGGTTCCTTCTAAACCTTACCTGCTTAAATGTCCTGTTCTAGGCCTTCTACATTGTCAGCTGGTGGATGTGGACGGGAGTACAGGCCAGGTTTTGTGGGAGGGGAGACCCGAGGCTAGGCTTGCTTGCAGGAACCTGGCCAATAGGAGGGGCTGGAAGAAGAGCCCCCTCTCTCACTGAAGGGACTGGCTCCTTCCTCTCACTCCCCCAGACCCATCTCTGACTAGAAGGCCTTTTGTCACCTGGAGAAGCCGAGCCTGGGGGAAGCTGGCTGTAGAAAATATTCCCACAAGGTGTGCAGAGCTGGTGGTTTAGAGGGACTGACGGTGGCCTGAGGATCTCCAGAAATATGGAATTGTTACCTTTCCCAATACTGGAAGGATTAGGAGAGGTGAGGGGGGAGGGGAATGCTAATCAATCATTCATTTGTTCAGGCCACATATGCTTAAAATGCCTTTTCATAAAGGGTCCCCATGGTAGAGGCTGTAGAGGGGACAAGGGTCCTAATGCTGTAGAGGGGACAAGGTATCAGTACCAAGGATGAGGGTTTAATGGCTGACATCAGTTTCTGATAGGCACTGGGAGTCCAAGTTGCACAAGACTCAGTTCCCACTATGGAGAAGCTCAGATTCTATCTAACCATTCTAAAATAATAATTGATTGTCAATGCCAGCACTTCCTACAGTGGGAGGGGAGGAAAAGGCCTCCTGGAGGAGGTGACATACCTGAGCCAGGCTAGAAAGACAAAGAAAGGAGGCCAGGGGTCTTGGTGAGGGCATGACCGCAGGGCTAGCTCTTCCCAGTCATGGAAGTAACATGGGAGGGAGTGGAACACTATGGTTTGGGATGATCAGAGCAAAGGGTAGATAGCAGAACCAAAGTGTCGGCTCTGGGCCAGTGCTGACCAACATAAGGCAGAGAAGGCTTACCCCAGGGAGTCTGTACTCCAGTTCAGAGGGCCTACTGTTCATTCAAGAAGCATCCCTGAAGATCCCTTGGGTGCCTGGCCTGGACCATGGCCCTGGAGGAGGCAGGGACATGCATAGTGAGACCTGGGCCAGTGGTCAGGAGTCTTGGACCATCAACCCTGGGTAAGCCTGAAATCTCCCCGAGCTTCAGTTCTTCCAAATGCAGATGCAGTAGATAATACCATCTGCCTTGCAAGACTCCCGGACTAGACCAATGGTCAAATGAAAAAATTCCACCATAGGCACTTAAAAGTGTATGACAGAGGACACAAAAATACCATAAAGCAAGATCTCAGTCCTTCAAGAGCTTAGAGAATGGCCTTTGTAGCTTAAAGCCCCATCCCTAGGCCCTTCAACCTTCTATTTAAATCCCAGTCCTGGGGCCCCCTTGGGACTGGCTGGCTACCTCCCCTAGCCTTACACTCGAGTTAGCTTCCCTTCTGACCTCAGACAGACAAATGTAGGCTCCCCCTCGTGGCACTTCCTGGAATGACAGGTCTCTGAACTAGAAGAGATGGGGTGGGATGGACCACGGAAAGGGAGCAGGAAGAGGCTAGAAGAGGAAAAATCTGATGACCTGAGAAAGGAGCAAGAGAAATCTTCCCAGGAACTAAACCCTAAACAGAATGTTAGACTGGAAGGGACCTGAGACCTCCTCCCACATCCCATTTTACAGATGAGAAAACTGAGGTTTAGGGAAAGAGAATTTAGAGGTAGGACTATGACTCGGGGGTCCATATACTCCTCTGCTGGTGCTCATTTCAAGACACCAAGTATCATAGGCATTTATACACCCCAGTGAGCAAACAGTACAGATTGCCAATTCCCTCTTCATCTGGCAGGGTACCCCTCTGACTATGCAGCAGTCTCCCCCAGGACAGACATTCTTAAATGCCAAGACTTCTGCAGTCAGAGTGGTGGGTACAACTCCAGAGCTCATCTACTCTGGGTCCAGAAATCAGAGATGGACAACTTACCCGAATCTTTCTCTTTTTACTGAAGTAATGGGTACAGGAATGAGCGTGGGGACACAACTGAATCCACAGCTAAATGACCAATTCAACCAGAGGTGTGTGTGTGTGTGTGTGTGTGTGTGTGTGTGTGTGTGTGTGTGTCTTGCAGTTGTAAGTATGGAGTGCTTTATCCAAAGTTGTTTTTTTTTTAAACTTGCATCTTCTAATTTAGTCCTTGCTGCTATTATTAGCCCACTCTGGAGTTGAGAACAATGAGTCACTAAAGGACCAAGTGGTTTGACAATGTCAAGAAGAACATTAGGGAGGAACCGATGGGGAGTATACAGAAAGCACTGATAGGTGCCATTATTTGCCTGGGAGATTGCCTTGTTTTTATTGAACTGAGTTGAGGAGGAAAGTTTTCCAATCTGCAGTCCCCTGCTACCTAGGGGAGATTTCTCCTGCCTCCCTTGGATCCTGGCAGCCCGGAGGGACCTTCTAGCTCTGTTTAAAGTAGAGGGTGAGGAGGGGGATGGGCACTAAGAATGCAGCAGAGGAAGGGGACTGCTTGCCTGCACTGAGCTGAGGGAAAGTAGCCTTCCCATTGGCTGGTGGAGGGAAAGCCTGAATTTCTGATCCCCCTAGGGACTGGAAAGCAAAAGGGGGCTGGAGGGCCACTGTGAAAATATACTGATGTTGTCCAGGAGCCAAGAGAAGATTCTGTTGTCCTGTTCCATTGCTACATCAGCAGAGCGTTCAATGGATGGAACACATTGGATTCAGGGTTCAAGAACTTATATGACCCTGCACAGTGTGGACCATGGTTGGAAACATTGGCTCTGCCGCTCTGCCTGGGCTCACATTCCAGCTTCTAAGTTAACAGATCTGTGGCCTCCACTTTCCCTCTCTGAGCCACAGTTATCTTACCAGTAAATGGAGATTAATAGCATGTACTGAAAGACTGTCGGAAGCATTAAATGAATGTAAAGTACTTAGGAAAATGCCTGGCACATAGTAGGTGCTCAAGAAACATAATCTGTGATTCAGAAAGACACATCTTTGTTGCAAGATCACCACCTGCACAGTGAAAGGAGCTGGATTAAATGAGGATGTCCAACTGTCGGGGTCATAGCGCTCTGGGGAAGGTTTTGTTTTTGTTTTTGTTTTTCCCAGGAGGGGCAAAACCATAGAAAATAAAATTTGGAAACTATTCTGTGGGATGGCTTGCAGGGAATCTCAACAGTCCCTTGAGAGGTATGAGTTTACAGGGTTGATTCATAAGACCAGAACATTCCCCTAAAATACCTGGCTCTGACATTATTCTGTGGCTCTGGGGTTATCTTCTCAGTCTGGAGGGTGTGAAGTTCCAGGGAGCAGCACCCTGGATAACTGGGGACCCCAAGCCCAAACCTGGAAGTATAAGTCTGAGTACCCAGGAGGGTATCTTGGGGTGAATCCCTGGGAACTGAAGTTCCTGGATTGTCCTGTATCCAGTCTTGTCCCTGAATTGGGGGGGGGGTGGATTTGGACAGAGGAGAAAAGACAGAGTTTCGTGGGAGAAAGGGCAGGCAGGGAGAGTTCCTTGCCCATCATGTTTACTGAACTGCACTGAATTATGACTAAATGCCAAGATCTGGCTTCAGGCAATTGCCTAAATCATTTAGGGGTTGACAGAGGAGGGAGGGAGGGGACAAGAGGAGCTTGGAGGAGAATGTTCTTGTAATTCTTCAGTCTGAGGTACATTAAGGAGCCATAAGCCATGTCGAGAGCTTGAATTACATTAGAGAGATTATCCTGTTACAGTTCATAATCCTGGATAATATACCGTCTTGGAGCACACCTGCCCATGATGAATCTCACCCTGTAATAGTCTGACCCTGGGGACCCAGGCAGGCTGGGGCAGCTGGCAGGGGCTATGGGCATGGGTGTGGCCTCAGCCGAGGCACCCGTCAGTCTTCCTGGCTCATCTTTGTGCCCTCTGCCCCTGACTCAGCCCAGAGGGAGTGGATGTAGCTGGGTGCTTCAAATGTCTCCACCTCTTTTCAAGGTCTTTGGCTCCCTAGGACCCCTCCAGCCTTAGCTCCTCCGCCTGGGGTCCCACCTCCTGCTCTATGAGACAGACCTTTTGTATCCCGGTCTCTAGGTTCTCCTCTCCCTGAATACCTTCCCCTTAATCTCTCCAAACCCGTCTGACATTTCCTGGTCCATGGAGACCTCTCCAAGAACACAGACTGACAGGCCCCTTAGCTCCAGTTCATGGCACTGACCCTCTCTCACGAATGGGCATGTCACCTGCCCCATATAGTGCTGGCAAGCCTTTTCTGAGCATCTGTCTCTCCGGCTGGACTGCGAGTACCATGGAATCAGAAACCACGACTTCTGCCACAGCATTTAGTGCAGAGAGGGTAAGTAACTTGCCCGAGGTCATGCCACTAGTTAGTGGCAGAATCAGGATTTGGACCCCATTTGCCCGGATTCAGAGTCTGTGGTTTTGGCCACTAGGGAAGGCTGTCTGTCTGACCTGAGAACTCTGTCTTGTATCACTCACGGGCCTGGCCTCACTTGCCATGAGCTCACTAGGTCCTGGGGACCCCCCCAAGCCAAAGGGATGACTCTCTCATGGTGGTTCTCAGAGTGGCATGGAACCTGAGCCTCCCAGCCTCATGAGGTGGCTCATTCCACTCCATGACCTCATGAACGTCTCCATTGGTGTGGTATCTCTGCTCCAGCCCTAAACCTGTCTCCTTCCCAGCCTGTTACTAGGTGCTCAGCTCCTGGCAAGCTTGGAGGTATCTGGGAACCTGCCACATGTTCCTCCCGTGTCTCTGTACAATGCCCCAAGCCCTTACTTCTCTCACTTCCCTTCCCCAAATGCATATTCTATGTGTACCTTTATCTGGGGATGCATGGAGAGCAACTTCCTGGGCCTCCTGGGGTTTGCTATGCTACTGGGGCTGTAGCTAGTGTAAGTCACTCGGGTGTCCTAAAAAAAAGAAAAAAAGCCACAGCTACCATTTACCAATTGCTCCCTAAGTGCCCAGCCCTGGGTTATACTTTTCACCTGCATTATCTCATGCACCCCATGCCTGCCCTATGAGATGGCTACTCCGTAATGTCTATTTTATGGATGAGAAAGCTGAGGCTCAGAGGTTAACCCCCCACCCAACACCCCCCCCATGCCACACTGTCTTCTTATGGTAAGTGACAGCTACCCACGTGGCCTCCCCAGCAACATCTCTCCCCAGGCCCACCCTTCTGCCTTTTCATCCCTGCAGATGCCTCTAGCACATGTCCCCTAACTTTCTCCTGGCAGGTTCCAGAACTCCCTGCTTTCCAAGTGGGTCAGTGCTTCCTAGATTTGGGCCCTCTCCATGCACACCATTCATGCAGGCGGGACCCTTGCAATTTGATCAGCCATCCTGCATTCGTTCCCATCACTCATTCATGGGGTTCTGGAATGTCAGAGCTAGAAGAGACCCGAGAGCTGATCCGCTCAAATGGTTTGAAAATGAGAACACATTTTTCAAAGAGAAGCTTCTGTGGATATTCTATTGAGAAAATAGTTCAATGAGGGTGTCAGGGGAGGGGTGGTATTCAGAGTTCTGCCTTCTAAGCACCCCAGACTTCAAAGGCCTGGTCTGCTCACAAAGTACAGTCAGCTGAGGGCTGTGCCCAGTCCACGAAAACCTGTTGCCGTGGTCACTAACTGAGGGTGTCCTGTTGCAACAGGTCACTCTTCCCAGGTTCTGAGTCACAAGGACCTGGGCCCGCATCTTGGCTCCCACTTCCCACTGACAAAACTGCATGACCTTGAGCCAGAAACCATGTCACCTCCCTACCCCTCCCTCTACTTACTCTTCTGAGAAATGGAATAATAACAGGACCTACTTGTTAGTGTGTAACAAGCCACGCCCAAAGAGAGTGGCTTAAAACAACGATTGTGCTCTCTCTCCTAGTGTCTGGGTTGGCGGGGCTCAGCTCAGCGGTTCTTCTGTGGATCACTCTTGCCATTGCAGTGGACGGAGGCTGGCGCAGCAGACATCGGAAGACTGATCTGGATGCTGGCGTGGCCTCCCTCTTGTTCTCTGTGCACCCTCAAGCCCTCTTCTCTCCATGTGATCCTCTCGAGCTGCACACAGCAGCTCAGAGCTCCCAGAAGCCCACACATGGAAGCTTCTAAGCCTTCGAGAGGCTTTGGCCCAGAAGCGGCGTAGCCTCACTTCTGCCGCATTATTGGTTACATTCAAGGGGAAGAGAAGTAAACCGGACCTCTTTCTTTGCGAGGGAATGGCTAAGAATTTAAGCTACCACACACTGCGTGGCCTTGAGCCAGAAAGTGCTTACTTTTTCTAATTTCCTATCTGCAAAGTGTAACTACATGGACCCAAGGAGGGTAGTTGGGTCGCAGAACAGAGCCTGGCACACGGGAAGCACTCACTACATGTTTATTTCTAACCCTACGCCTAACGTTGTGCCAGGAACTGTTGGGGGCTGGTGAGGAGCTACACGAGTAATGGCAAAACAGTTTATACTCCTGATAATAAATAATCTAGTTCATGAGATAAAATTAACACACACAGAGATCAAAGTCCTAATTCAAGGTATTGTGTAATTAAGGAGCCCATGAGAGGTACAGATAACATATTCGAGGAAGTTGGAGGGCAAAGAGATTGGACGTGGGGGCTGGGTGGCCAGTGGAAACTTCGAGGAAGGAGAGGGGAGCCCTCTCTGAGTGGCAGGGTGGACCCCAAACTCCCTGTTTCCAAATCTTAGCTCTGTCCTTACGGGATGTGTCTATGTGATCTTTGCAAGATGCTTAACCTCTCTTGGCCTCAGTTTCCTTTTTTTTTTTAAAGATTTTATTTATTTATTTGATAGAGATCACAAGTAGGCAGAGAGGCAGAGAGAGAGAGGAGGAAGCAGGCTGTCCGCAGAGCAGAGAGCCCGATGCGGGGCTCGATCCCAGGACACTGGAATCATGACCCGAGCGGAAGGCAGCGGCTTTAACCCACTGAGCCACCCAGGTGCCCCCTCAGTTTCCTTTTTGTAAAAGGTATCTATCATAAGGCTCAAGGGGAGGGTAAATGATTTACTTCCTACAAAGGACCTAGAACAGTGTTTGACCTGCAGTGAGGGTCACTGGAGCATCCCGAAAGAGAGGAAACAAGCTAGGTGGTGGGGAGGGACAGGTCTCCAGGTGGAGGGGAACAATGGCTGCATTGTAAAGCAAGAGGCGTGTGCCAGGGGGACAGAAAGCCAGACTTGGCTGTGCAGGGGGAGGTGCCAGGGAAGCGGAGAGGAAGCTTGGGCAGAGAGGAGGGGAAGGGGTGAGTGCAGAGCCTTCAAGCCCAGCCAAGGTAGGTTAGACTTTATCCCCTCAGGCCCACGGGAGCTATGATAGGTTTCTAACAAGGGAGGGATGCCATCTGAGCTGCCTTAGAAAGAGACCTCTAGCAGTGGTATACAGGTGGATCAGAGACAGAGAGATGGTCCCAGGAAACAGGCATGTCCTGAACCCTGCTGGAGGCAGAGGGAGGGGGCAGCGACTGAGAGAGTGTGAGAGAGTGGGGAGGGAATTCCTGTGGCTCTGGGGGGACCCCCTGGCTCCTGCCCATTTGGCACATCATCTTTGGCTGCTGGCTTCTTCCTTCTGGGCCAGGCTGAAAGGCCTGCGTTCAGGAAGGGACAAGGCCTTAGAGATTGGACTGGACCCCAGCGGACCTTGCAAAAAAAGAGCAAAATTCTGGGAGGGGGTGTGGTCCAGACCAGGACTCAGCACTGACTGGCTCTCCGTGTGTGCGTGTGTGCATGTGTGTGTGTATGAGAGAGAGAGAGAAAAAGAGAGAGACTGAGTGTGTGTGACAAAGAGGGAAGAGAGAAGACCATATGTCTATTTTCTTGGAGAAACAGATGTCTCCTCAAGGGATGAGAGTTGGTAAGGGAAGGAAAGTAGAGTAAGAGAACCAGTTCCACATGAAAAATAAGTGTCCCGTGTACAGGGTCACTTACTGTGTGTGAGTCAATTTTTCGGATTTTTCCAATGTTTTCCTTTTGTCTCTCTAAACCTTTCTTCTTCCAATGGTTTTCTCTCTCCACCAGGCTGGCCCTCTCCCGCTTAGCCCCCGGCCTGATATTCCCTCTGGTGTTCCTGGGGGCGAGGACCCAGCTGCTGGTCCCTTGCTCAGGCCTCTCCCATGGTCAGAGCAGCAGTGGACAGAGCCGGCCTTGGGCCTGTGCCAGGTGGGTCTCTCCATCTTGCCTCTGCAGGACTTGAGAGCTTGCTCTTCCCTCAGCCCTCCTCTGACAAATACTCCATGAGCACAAACTGTGTACCAGGCACTGGTCTGGGCCCAGGGACCCAGGGCAAGCCTTTTCTAGAATCTTCTGACCCCAGTACTCTTGCTCTGGGAAAGTGGAATGAGAAGGGAATATCTGCTTAATATTGAGGCATAAATGTAGGAACAGAGAGATCTCAGGGCCTCTCCCTAGTTTGCCCTCACGCTTCCCCATTCTGCCTCTGCTCTTCTCCCCCCCCCCCCCCTTTGGTGAAAAGGGTAGAGAAATTGGAGCCAGAGAGGTTTGGGCCCAAACCCCAGCTTGGCCTCATTCAAGATGTGGAATCTACAGCCTGAGCCTTCCCCTCTCCCGTGTGGCTGGGCCGCAGGGAGAAGTAAATGAGCAGCAAACCCAGGTGATTGAAAAAGGCACTCTCTCCCTTTTGTCTTCTTTTCTCTCATTCCCTTTCTTTCATTTATTTAAGAAAACCATCCTGGGCCTTCTCTATGCTGGAGTTGTGGAGGAGAGGCAGGAGTCTGGTCTCAGGAGCAAGATTTCAGCCCAGAGCCCGGCAGTCCCACCTAGTGTCCCCTCTTGTTCCTTTAGGAAGTGACGGTGCTGCAGGTCCTGGGGGGCGGGTAGAGGGGGGGGCAGCCGCACATGTGCTTTGAGCCTGGGATTGGTGGTTCTGGAGCTGGGGCGGAGGGGCAGCGCAGCTCTGCTGCCCCTGACATTCCTCTTTCTCTTGGCTTTCCTTCTCCCTGGCCTGACATGCTGCTCTCTCTCCCTCTCTTCCCCTCTCCCTCCATTCCTCTCTCCCCTTCGGCTCCCCCTGCGGCTTGCCAGCTGCCAGCAGATGACATCTCCTTTCATGTTTGGGGCTGAGCACGGCTTTGAATGTTCGTTTGATTCCGTTAAGATAATAGCTGGTTCACTGTCAGATGCAGACTGATCAGTTAAAACCTTAATCACTGCCTGTCTCCTCACACGGCACTTATTTTTTAAGAGATTAATCCCCTCAGCCCTGCTCCAGCTCACATTCTGCTTGGAAAAAAAAAAAAAAGCAAGGTTTGTGCTTCCTTGTTATTATTATTGTTATTATTGTCATCTCATCACTGCGCATTAGCTCCTTCCCTCTGCATTCTTTCAACTCTTCCTTTCTTTCTTTTGTTCCCCCTTTGGGCTTCCTATCTTCCCTGGGCTCACTTGTGTTCTCCGTCCTTTGCATGCACACATATACACGCGCAAGCACACACACGCACCCTTAGGGCTCTCCAGATGTCGTGAGCCCACACCCTGGTCTCCAGAGGGTGCCCAGATGTTGTGGCACACAGGGTAGTGGCCAGACATGGTCCAGGCAAGTGCAGATCAGGGCAGCTGGAGAACACTGCACTCTGCCTTGGGCAGAGCCTGATCTTTGGAGTTAAACACATCTGTCCCACTCCTCCCTCAGATTGTTACATGCTGCGTAGGCTTGGGAAGGAGCCTCAGTTTCCACCTCAGTAAAATGGGCATGAGAACACACTTCAGGGAGGCTGTGAGCGCTGAATAGAAGAAGACATGTGGGATACTCACAGCAGGACCTGATACAGAGCAGGGACTCAGTGTTATTCCCCTTCTTTATCCCCACTTCCCAGATTCCATAAAAAGATCCTTCCCAGAGGTAGCCGGGTCCTTCCCTGAAGATGACATGTACTTCCCGGGTTATTTTGAAGATGCTTCTCACTTGACCACCTCTCTCAGCAGACAAGCCTTACACATGATCTAGGAAGGAGATCTTGCTTCACAATGACCCGTAAAAGAAACTGATATTTACAGTCAAACCTTGAATTTTACATGGGAAAGTCACCAGAGACCATCTAGTCTGACTCCTCAAAGCCCTTGAAGAGGCAAAGGCTCCGGGATGGGATCACTTGCCCCAGGTCTCACAAGTCGTTCCAGCAGTACTGGAATTGGGATTCAGAACTGGCTTTCACAGCACTACCTAAGGAGAACCAGCCAGTCAAGCAAGCAACCAACATTTCCTTGGCATGGACTATGGGCCCTGCCTGAGGCCATTAGAGAGAACAACCAGGCTATGCCAGACTGGGTGGGACACAGGCTGGCTTGGACCCCTTCCTGCTCCGGCTGGTACTGTAGGCACAGGAAGGCTTTCTGGAGGGGACCGTGTGGGCAGAATTTGTTACTCCAGGACTTGTGGGCAGGGAGATGGAAATGTGCCCCTGGAGTCCTGTTCCAGCATGGTTCCTGTGCTGAGTGAGACGATCTTAGGAAAGTCAAGGGCTGTCTGCGTGCCCTGTCTGCTTGGAAGTCACAAAACAAAGCACAGGGTAGCCTTTACGGTTTCAGAGATTTGTGCCAGGTGGAAGACAGATGTTTCTGACCCTGAGTCATGGGCACAGGTGACCAGAGAAGCCCAGCATTCCCATGGTTGGTGACATTCCTTCCTTTGCAGCCAGGTGGGAAGAGCTTGAAGCCAGACTGCCTGGGTTTGAATAGCTTGCAAGCTGGATTCCTTGGATGAGTCATTTCACCTCTCTGGGACTCAGTTTCCCCCCTTAAAGATAGTCCTTAGCACTCAGTACCTGGCATGGAGTATCTGCTATGTAAGCATTCGTCATGGCTTTCAGTAAAGACCTCTTGTGCCTCTGGATGGGCCAGGCCCCGTCTCCAGCCCTAGGATACGGAACTGAACAGTGCAGGGTTGGTCAGCTGCCAGGACAAGCTCCACCTAGTGGGGAGGCAAAGTCAACCCATAGTTGCGGGTCCTCGTGGGGGACCACCAGCCCCGCCTCAGGGAAGAAGGACAGCTTCCAGGAAGAAGCAGTCTGTGAGCTCCAGGAGGCTGGGTCTCCGTCTGTTTTGCCCACTGCTGTATCCTCAGTGCCTAGAACGGGAGCTGCTGCAGATCTCTGCTGAGCGGACCACTGAAGAGTCCGCAGACCTAGGTCCCAGAGGAAGGACCGGATGGCCCATGTCCTCTTCCTGGGTGTTAGTTTGCTTATGTGTGAAGTGGGTGGCATGGACTGGAGTCTAAGGGCCCTTCTGGCTATTCTAGAAATCTGTGCCGACTGACAGGGTGGGGTGTGAATGAGGATAAGGGGAAATAGGGTGGGGGCGGGGGTTAAGAGGGTGGAGATTTCATGCCCACTGGTGGAGGTGGGGATGGGAAATGGAGGCCCAGGTGGGTTCCATTCCTGCTTAGAGGTACGGCATTGCAAAGGGCCTGGGGGCTGAAGCATCCACCCCACCCCCTGCCCAGACCAGCAGGAGGTGGCCCAGCCCAGGGTTAATGGCATGACATCCCTGCGGCAGACAGCCGATGGGCTTCTGATGCCTCTTCTAATTTGGTGAGCGCTGCAGATTAGCAGGCAGGGAGAAGAGAGTTTTCCTCTCGCAGGTTATTATCCTGCCAACTCCCTGGGCACCCAAGGGAGGGAGTCAGCGTGTTCCAGGAGAAAAGGAAGCAGGGCCTGGCATTCTGGATCGAGCGCCCCTGGAGAGCAGGGAGGGAGTCAGGGCTGGTGCAAATAGATCTGATGCTATTAATGGATCTGGTGCTGGTTGAAATGGGAGCAGCAGCCATCTCTGCGGCTCCAGAGCTGGTGGGAGGAGGGAGGGGCTTCCTGGAAGTAGAGCTCACAGATGCTGAGAGTCTTTGCCTTGAAGGGACCCCGGATTTCCCTTTTCCAGAGAAAGAGGGGCGGCCTCACCTAATGGGGATGGGGTGCTCCTGCCTCCACTCCACCACTCCTTAGTCTAGGTCAAGAGAGCCAGACATCCGGCTTAATGCCCATCCCAACTCCTCAGGAAGGCTCATGTCTCCCTGTCACTGGTCTAGAGAATTCCTTCACACACCTGGCCCTGCTCTGGGCTCAAGGGAACAAGAAGGAAGGAGAGGTCACTTGAGGGGGTTAGCACCTCTGGTCTCAGAAGGGGGCCGTGTCATGGCCTTCCTGGCCAGAAAGAGCATCCACTGAGGCCTGCCCTCGGTGACTCCAGTCCTGCCGCTGGACCATTGTTGTTAGGCTGGGGCTGAGCCATGCCAGGGGAGGGCACCAGCATGGAGGCCAGGGGTGCGGAGTCATAGCTCTTACCTGACCCACTGACTAGCTGGGTGACCTCAGGCTGGACACCACTTCTCTCTGGGCTCCAGTTTCCCCAATATGCTGTGGACCAGAACGGGGTGTTCTAATAGGTCCTGCTGGGAGGCCAGGCCAACATGTGCCTGCCTGTGAAGCTTCACGCTCATTAGCTCCTCTGAGAACTTTCCCTACCCTGTCCCAGCAGAGATTGGACTTAGAGGACAGGGGAGAGGAGACTGGGATGGAGAGGTGGGGACTGCAGGGGGAGGGACGGAGCAGCTGGGCAGGAAGCCCACTGGATGAGAAGGGGTGCCAGGCCCTGGGGGGCAGCTATGAGGGTCTGGGTGGTGGTAGGCTTGTGGGGTTGCCTTTCCAGATCATTGGCTTATCTAAGTATTAGATGCCCTGAGTCCTTGTTAACATGTCCCCAACAAGACCAAATTATCACCATAATATTAAATATATAACAAATAAATACTAACGGCCAGAAAAGACCATCAGACAGTTGAAAAATTTTTTTAAGATTTTATTTATTTATTTGAGAGAGAGAGAGAGAGTGAGAGCAAGAGCATGAGAGGGGTGAGGGGCAGAGGGAGAAGCAGACTCCCTGCTGAGCAGGGAGCCCGATGAGGGGCTCTGTCCCTGGAACCCTGGGATCATGACCTGAGCCGAAGGCAGAGGCTTAACTGACTGAGCCACCTAGGCGCCCCTGAAATGTTCTTTTATTAACACATGTATGATTATACTGGTAAATAAATAAAAATCAAATGAGTATTATAGTTCAGAAAAGACAGCAGTAAATGATTACTACTTAAAAAGGTGTTCATGGCTTTTAGGAGGGCAGGGAAAAGGCGCTACAGGAAGGAAAGCTTCCCAAAGAGAGAACTCCGGGTGCTTCAGAGGCTGATCTGCATAGAGAACAGCAGGACTGAAACAGCCCAGGTCTGACACTTTGTTTTTCCAGTCACTGGGCTGCTTCTTTCATTTCCAAGTCTACTGTGCGAATGCAGGGATGCGGAGAACGATAAGAGCTCTGATGATTCCAGATTGCTACAAACCTACTATCCAAGTGAGGAGCGTAGCTTAGTCCCGAGTCCCCGATGTCTGGAGCTGGCTGTCTCCAGGAGAGTTCCTCAAGTGTATAATCTATTTTTTTTTTTGGTCCTGTACAATCTTTATGAAAGAATAAGTAACACAGATGTGCTCATTTGAAGCTCAGGTAAATACAGAATCACTGAACTCCACAGTAAGGCAGAGATTTGCTTAGAACAGGGGACAAGGAATTCCACTCCCCTTCCCCGGGAAGAGTATTTTATCACGAACACAGAATTGTTGGTACATGGTGATAAGAAAAAAGCAGACCGACTTTTACTTGATTTTATTATTGTTTTAAAGTTCTCTACAGACAATGAACCCTTTCATTGCTGCACCCAAGGCAGACCACTCCCACTGCCCCCACCTCTCCCCTTCCCTGTTCTCCACTGGGCTTTCCACCTTCGCTGATGGCCCCAGTCCTGTATTCCAGAAACTTTGGCTCCACATCCTTCCCAATCCAGGCAAGTTCAGAAAACAGAGGTGAATAACTACACATTTTAATCATTGTGATTATTATTTAATAAACATAAAGGCTCTGGCAAGTCTTAAATGGTGCCTGTACTGTGGTTTAGGCATTTTTTTTTATTAGTTCCTACCCGTGAGCACCTCTGATGCTCACAGCCATCTTGGGAGGTAGGTTTTATTAGGCCCATTTTGTAGATGAGGAGAGTGAGGCTCACAGGGGTTGTGTACATCTGGTTTACATAGCTGGCAAGAGTTAGAGCTGGATTCAAACTCCAAACTCCAAACCTCCAAACTCCAAACCTTTACACAAGGATACAAAGGGTCATGTGAGGATTAAGTGAAATAGTGCACAGGGTGATTAGCCTCTAGTCTGGTGCATGATAAATATAATGATCATGATAGAGGATGTAACTATTCTGAAATGCACTAATAAATATAAATATGGCACACGGCTGGCACAGAGTAAGTAGCTAAAAAGAATGATAATACAAGGCTTTATTTGATTTCACAGCCAAAGAGTAGAGCAAGCAATGTCGCAGGCATTCAGAGGATAGGGGATTGTTTTGAAATGGCTGAAGGGCTCACAGAGGACTTCCTGGAGGAGGGGGTCTTCATTCAGGTTTTGAATCTGGCTGCCATCAGGAGCACCATCACCTTCTCTGCTCCCACTCCATAGATATGAAACACGGTTGTCTTGGTGACTGACCAGAGCAGAGCTCCTAGTGCATGTGGACCCCAGGTCCTAATCTCTTATTTCTCTCTGAAGACTCGGCCTCCCTGCCATCCCTCAAGCTCCAAGGCCACGTCTGTCACCCAGGCAGAATTTCTTCTTCCACCATTGCTGCCTCTGGCTAACTCTTGCTGATTCTGTTCCGAATTATACTAATTTGTAGGCACCAAAGTCTCCTTACCCCCAACCTCTACACAGAGAGTAAGTTTTTTTTTTTTTTTTCAAGATTTTATTTGACAGACAGAGATCACAAGAAGGCAGAGAGGCAGGCAGAGAGGCAGGCAGAGAGAGAGGAGGAAGCAGGCTCTCCTCGGAGCAGAGAGCCCGACGTGGGGCTCGATCCCAGGACCCTGAGATCATGACCCGAGCCCAAGGCAGCGGCTTAATCCACTGAGCCACCCAGGCGCCCCTCTTTATTTTTTTATTTAACAAATACTGAGGGCTTACCATGTTCCAGGCTGTTGTCAAGGGTTTCAAACAACAGCTCGTGAAATCCTCATCAGAAGCCAATGAGGTAATTACTGTGACTATCTGCATTTTACAGATGAGGGAAACTGAGGCCCAGGTCTTCAGTTAGTAAAAGAGCAGCTGAGATTCAAACCTAGGCAGTCTGACTGCAAACTCCATGCATTTACCCACCAAGCTAAGCTTTGAGAACAGGAAGGGTGCCTTAGTCATCTCTGCAGCCCCTACAAACCCAGGCCTCATGGCTTTCTCCTACAATGACAGGGGCTGTGGAAATTTTTCTTTGAAAGAGGTGAATGAATCACACTGACTATACTTGCCAAACACCTGGTTCCCGACTCCGTGGGGGCCCAGCTGGAACCAGGGCTCTGCACATGGGGACATGTGACAATTTCCAGAGGCATTTTTGGTTATCACAACTGGGAAGAGGGGTATGTGTGAGTGTGTGTGTGTGATACTGGCATCTGGTGGGTAGAGACTAGAGATGTTGCTACACATCCTATAATGCACAGAACAGCCCCTGAGTCTCAGTTTTCTCACCTCTAAAGTAGGATTTAATAAGACCCACTTGACTTCACAGGCTTTGGTGGTGGTCAGCCAAGATAGTGGTCAAAGGAAATTGTTATTGTGACTATTAAGGGGTGGGAAATGTGGGGCCTAAACCTGCCTGTTTCCACTTCCCCCCAGGGGAGGTAGTTTTTGTGGTGAGGGGGACAGAGCTTCTGGCTACTCTCATGGAAAGGGACAGACTGAATGGGGAGTCCTTCTGAAGTCCCAGGTCTGCAGTTCTCCGGGGACAGTGCACACAAGGGCCAGGGGGCAGGGAAGCTCTCAGGGGCCAGTAACTGGCTCAGCCGTCTGCAGACCTGGCTCTGTCCCACTGGGGCCTGGAAGCCACTTCCCCAGACAGTAGCAATTATCGCAATCAAACAGTTGACCCCAATTACGCAGGAGGCCGAGAGGCATCAGCGGTTGCGCAGGCGCCTCGGCTTTGCATATCTTAATGCGGACTGACAGACGCTGACCCTCAGGGCGCCGGCCTTGCCAGCTCTCAGCTGTTTCTGTGGCACCAATTTTCAGAGCCAAATTACTGCAGGGCCCGCAGCTTTGCAAGAGAGAACTGCATCCCCAAGGCAGAACCGTTAGCGCCTCCTGGGTTCCTGGAATGTGCAGCGCAGGGCGCACAGGGGTTGGCTGGAAATGCCCTTCCTCCCTGGGTTCTTCAGGAAGCGTCCATCAGGCTCCCACTGCCCCTGGCAGGGAACCCATCACTTCTTGCCTAGAAGGGTGGGGGTGCTCTTGGTCTTGTCTATCTGCCCCTTACGTGTGAGGTCTCGATCTTAGCCCCTTGTGCCCAGGACAGGGGAGCAAGAGGGAGTGTTTTAGGAAGGCTGGTCCTGGAAATTCTTCTTTTCTGGGGTGGGGATTCTGCAGCATTTTCTTTGCCATTCGCTGGGTGCCCAGGAGTGCCTGCCAAGCACCCAGGAGTTGGACTAGAGGTAGCAGAGGCCAGAAAGGGTGGGGGTGTGACGAACTGTCTCGGCCTACTGTGTTCCTGCTGTGGCAGGGATCTGTAGAGCTCTAGCTTCCTGATCTGTAAAGGACTTCTAATTTTAGGACACAATCCCCTTAAGCAGGGGGTACATTCTCCTCAGGCCTTAGGTAAGTCCAGGTCAGGACTTCAGGCGTTGAGATCACCAGCACAAGCCTTCCCAGGACTTCCTTCCTTCCTCCTCCTCCTCCATAGGGAGTGCAAGCTCCTGGGGGACTCTATGCGCCCTCTCACACCCCGACCATGCCAGGCGCTCTGGAAGACTACTGGGTGGTGAAGTAGAAACAAATCGTGTTTGCAGCTAGTCTTTGAAGTCCCTGGCTTTCACGAAGTGCCAGCCGCTGGCCCACCAGCGCCTCCCAGCTTCCGACTCAAGGCGCCAGCAGCCTCAGAAGGGCCTCCACACGAGGCTCCCTGGGACCCGGGCGCCTGGCGGTCTACCACGTCTCCTCTTTGCCCCCAGACCTTCCCTGAGCTCCGTGCCAGCCCATGCAGCCTGCCTTCAATGCCAGGGAGGACTGCAGTGGGGCGGGGTCCCTTCCAGAACAGGTAGACTCGCCATCTCTGCCCAGCGGCTTCTGTGCCCTTCGGGTAGGTGGTTCACCTTCCAAAAACACTTTCCCAGACTGAGAGTTTCCCTAAACGTGTTCATCTGAACACATCCAATGAGTTCCCCACCGCCCTTCGGACTGCCGGCCCAAGTTGCCTCTCTTAGACGCACCTCCGTCCTATTTCCCCGACCTTGTGAAAAATAACCCCTTTCGGTTGGACCTCTCCATTGTTCAAATGGAAAAACAGAGATTCAGCAGGGGTTGCCAGAAGAGCTGGGAGTGGGGCTGGGGCCTGGGGGTGGGGGGACGTTTTGACTGGCCCCTGATGGAAGAACTCCAGCTCCGCAATTACTGGTCACCTACTGCGTGCTCCTGTAGGCTTTCGTCCTTGGGCTGCCAATTCTTCCGGCCAGTCATGAGGACAGAGTAGTGCCAGGGTGGCTGCCCTATTTTCAAGACGTGGCCTGGGGACCCAATCGAAGTCCCAGCCGCGCTCCCGGCCTGGGCGTCTCCGCTGAAAGCGAAGTTTCTGCGCGGGTATCCCAGCCGGTCTCTGGGCCCAGGCTATTTCGAGTCCCGGTTCAGGCCCGGCCGCCCAGGAAAGCAGATTCTGGGCCTTCTCCTTCAGGGTGCCCGCACGGGGCGTTGCGGGCGTCCCCTCTGGCCCTCGCCGCACGTGCGCGTTCCAGCGCGGCCTCGGGGCCGCGTGAGTCACCGTCCCTGCCACACGTGGCGCCCGGCCCAGGCGGCCGAGGCAGACGCCGGCCCCGCTGCCAAGCGGAAGTGGGCGAGATTCCGCCGCGCGCCTGCCCGACAGGAGGCTCGGGCCGGGCGAGGGGCGGCAGGTCACCCGGCCCCGCCTGACCCCCGGGGCGCCGGGCCCACCGCGCCCAGACCTGAGCGCTCCGCCGCCGCGCCGCTCCTCCGCCGCCCCCCGGCGCACGCGCGGCTTCAAACTCAGAGTATAGCGCTGTGTCCTGCGCCCCCCACCCGCCCCAGAGGGCGGGCGACGCCCCCTGACAAGGACTGGGAACGTACACGGGTTTCTCGTGTCAGCAAGTGCTTCGGCCATAAAGGCCGAGCGGGATTCCTGGGGATTAACGATCAGACACAGGGAGCCCTGTTCTCTCCTTCTCCGCCCTCTTCCCCACCCCAGGAACAAGAAAAAGAAAAATCTGTTGAAAATGCACTCCCCCCCACCCCGCCACCCCCCTTCTCCTTCTGCTCTCACCGACTTAAAAGAAAAATAAAATACATTCCAGGAACCAGGACGGCTGCGGAGCAAACTCAAACCAGAAAATGCTTAAAGATGTTTTAATGTCTTAAACACAGGGGCCGGTTTGTGTCTAAAAGTTTCCACATTAAAAAAAAAAAGCAAATTCAATATTAAATATCCTTCCACCGCCTTCTGGGCCCCTCCTCCGGCCTCCTCCACTGCCCTTCCTGGTTCCCCTCGCTTTCTGGGGACTCCACCGCCCCGTTTTCCTCTGCACCTCTGCTTTCAGCTGTGGGCTATTAGCACCCGGTGTGAACAGAGACCAGGCCCCTCCATAAAGTTTATATTCACATTCCAAAAATGAAAAAACAAGGAAAAGGGAGAGAAACAACACCCTAGGTGCAGGCCCAAATGCTCCTAGGAGCGGAGGCCTCCTCCTCCCGCCACGCTCAGGGCTAGAGGAGCTGTTAACTAGCAGCTGACAGATTTTTACAGCACGAATTAGACCCTCATTTGGCTCAGGATTAGCCCACATATTCCATCTCATTACTGCTCTGCCTTGTTGGAACCCCCTTTCTTGGAGCTGGGGAGTTATGGATGGGTTTTTGGGGTCCTGGCTGGAATGCTTACTCTCTGAGCTGTGGTGGGATGGGGCAAGGAGGCAGGGTAAGGGCCCTAACTGGGGTGCCTTGGGATCCTGGCTGGGCTGGAGGTGGCCAGCTAGAGGTCCTGCCAGAGTTTCTTGAATTCATGGGTGGAGTGAACTGGACACCTGCCTCCTGTGGTAGAAGGGCAGGTGCGGTTTAGATGCTGATCTCATTATTCCAAGGGATAGCAAACCTTGAGACTGACAATACTGATTGTGAGACTTCCTGAGCACTTAAATGTCAAGCTGTCTGTGAAGCCCGTTTGTCTTTAATCCTCATGATAAACCCATGCCGTGGGCACTATTTCTATTAGCCCCATTTTACACATGAAGATACTGAGGCTTCGAGATGCTAGGACATTTACCCAAGGACACAGCCTGTAAGGAGGAGTCAGGATTTGAACCCAGGACTGAGTGACTAAATCTGAGCCCTTAGGTCAAAGTGCCTCTCATGCTAAGATCTCAGTGGGTGACTTCTCTAGAAGAATCTCTTTCTAAGTTCTTATTCTTCACCTCTCCCACCAACTATCAGGAACTTTAAGCCCATATCCCTGCTGGTATAGTTCTGACCATCTCCTGTTATCTACAGTGAGACAAAGACCAGCTAGCACCTTCCTATTCTGGCTGCACTCACTAGCTTCAAGAGGGGTTAGGGTAGGACGATTGGCTTCTCTCCCACTCTTCCTTGACCCAGTGAAGACCCTTAACCCTAATGGGCCCGTAAGGCAGTTAGGCATTTGCCAAGAGGTCTGGGGAGAGAGGAGGCGTTCATGTCACCCTCATGAAGAAGGTGCTGGAAGACGCTGGAACCCCTGGTAGCTAGGCAGATGTTGGCCTCTGGAAGCTTGACTCTGCAGAGGCAACTCTAGCTCTTTACACCCTCTTGTCCTGGCAAAGGTCAGCACAGTGTGGGGAGAGGCTGGTGGTGGAACTTCAGGTGTCTGGACACCAAGGCCAGGGTGAAACTTGCATTGTCCCAGCTCCAGGGTGCTCTTTGTGGGACAGGATCCTCCTAGGGTCAGCAGCAAAAGGTCTGGTAATTCTGCAGCTCTTCAAAATCCTTCCTTCCTTTCTTTTCTAGGTGGAAATTGCAGGAAATCTTGAAGTATATATGATACCTAGACTTTAAGCGCCCTTTACAAAGTTAAATCACTTTGTCAGTTTAGGAATGTAAAAATGTTTTATGTATAACTTGGTTTGCTCATAAAATCTTAATTTGGGTGTGTTTGGAAATGCAAGGCCAGAGATGGGAAAGCTGATATTTGAGGGGAAAACCTCCAGGCCTCTAACTTGGAGTGAGAAAACAATTACAAGGTGCTTTCTAACTTTCGTTTGTCTGGGCATAAGGTTAGGCACATGTGTGGCTCTGCAGGTCGGACCTCAAAGGCCGCCCCATCTCAGGACGGAACCACCTGAGGAACAGGGCAGGGAGAAAGAGACACACGCAGAGAAGTGACAAGGGCACACAGAGCCAGGGAGGCCAGAGGTGGGTTTTCCTAAGTATTTTGAAGGACGAGCAGCATGGCTTTGTGCAAAGGAAAGCCATTTTCTTCGTGGGAAGTTACCCCATTCCTTGCTGAGAACTCTCCAGCTGCAGTGTCTCTCTGTTATTTAGTCCACCCTACAACTTTTAGTCTATCTTCTAGTCTCCTCGCCACCCACCGACTTGTAGTCTCTTGCCCTTGGAGCACAGAGACTCCCCAAAGGACCCCAAGAGCTCCTAAACTTGGCTTAGTTCAGCCAACACATATTAGGATCCAGTCTTTGCCCTTGGGTGTCAGATGCAGACCATGTCAAAGAGGATGATGGCTATTTATTGAGAACCTGATATGTGCTGGGCACCATGCTAAGTTATATGTGTATTATATTAACACACTTATGGGATGCCCGGCTGGCTCAGTCGGTAGAGCTTGTGACTCTTGAGGTCGTGAGTTTGAGCCCCATGTTGGGCCTAGAGCTTACTTTAACAACAACAACAACAACAACAACTACATTTAGTCCTAAGAGGTGAGACCTATTAAACCCATTTTACAAATGGGGAAACTGAGGTACAAGTTGATTAAATAACTTGCCCAAGATCAGCTTGGATTCAAACCCAGGCAGTCTGAGCACTGTCTATGCCCTTAACTATTCCAGGATTCCAAGGCCAGAAATGTTTGCACCGGGAGGGCATTGTCCCCAGCCTTGGGCATCCAGAAAGGCCTCCTTGAGGAGATGACTCCTGAGTGGTTGCAGAGGCAAAGGAAATGGAAAAGAACATTCCAGGCTGAAAGGATGGCAGACAGAGGTATCACGGTATAGAGTCCAGTACCACATCAGGAGATAAAAGTTGTTTTGGAATTTCTAGAATGCAAATAAAGTGTGAGGCCAGAGTGGGGCAGGGGAGGAGGCTAGAGAGATAGGTAGGAGGAGGGCCAGACCATGGTGAGCTCGCACGTGCTTGGAGTTGAAGGTATCTTCTTCCAAAGGTGATGGAAGCCATCAAAGGGATTATGACAGGGGATAAGACAAGGCATTGCACATTCTTGATAGAATTCTCTGGGGGTGGAGACCATGCTGGAAAAATGGGTAGAGGTGAGACTGGAGGTGAGAACACCAGCTGGGACCTGGATGAGCAACTTGACATTGGGAATGGGGAAATGACTTGAATTAGAGAAAAAAACATTTTTTATCTTTCACTTATACTTTATGTATCTATGGTCTGCCTTATTCCATTGCAGATTTTTAGCTAGACCTCGGACTTCATAAATTCTCCTCAACAATGGTTCTTGCTTACTCCCCCAAGCGCTCATCATTGGGTAACGTGGCCCAGTTCACATTCCTCGGTTTCTTTTCTGAAAACTGGCGTATTTATTATAGTGAGGTGACCATGCAAGCTGGTTCACCAAGGACTGTCCTGATTCTACCTGTAATATAGTTAGCAATAGCCCTCCTTTCACTCCGCAGAGTGCCCTGGTTTGAATTATGAATGGTGTGGCCACCCAGTTGAAGAACATATATGAAAATGATGGTGCTAATTTACATATAGATCCATGAATTGATCTTGCTTGCCCCTAATGATAACTCTGCAAAGTAGGTGGGAGAACCACCCTTTTTCCCTTCCTTTCTTTCTGTTTAGTATCAAGAAAAGGAACTCTCCCTTTTCCCCTTCCTTTCTTTCTGTTTAGTATCAAGAAAAGGAGGTTCAAATAAATTAAATCGCCTGCTGAAGGCACCCATGTAGTCAGAAGTAGAGACAGGAGGTAGACTCAGATCTTCTGATGAATGGTCCACCAGCCAGCTACATCATAGTTTCCCTTACTAGGCTGCAGTAGATTAGAGATGGCCACATACTCTTTGTAGCTCCTCCTATTGAAAGGCAGAACCTAATCTCTTTCCTTGAATGTGGGTAGGTCTTGCAATAGAATGTGAGAGAAGTGACATTCTGGGACTTCTGCAGCTAGATCATAAGAAACTGTGCGGCTTCTGATTAGATCTTTTGGAATGCTTGCTCTGGGGGAAGCCAGCCCTCATGTAAAAACCTAAATTCCCTGAGACTCCCATGCTGTGAGGAAGCCCAAGCCAGCCACAGGATGGAGAGAGAGATTGATGGATCTATGGCCAACAGTGGTGGTATACTGGGAAACCTGTACTCTGGAAAAAAGTTTATGGTGTTTGTTGATTTCTGGTTATAACTAGTCCCACTAGGGCTGACGTTGAGCAACTAATGGCTTGCAAAAGTTTCTGAATATTTTTTTTTAAATTTATTTATTTGACAGAGATCACAAGCAGGCAGAGAAGCAGGCAGAGAGAGAGGAAGGGAAGCAGGCTCCCCGCCAAGCAGAGAGCTGGACGCGGGGCTCAATCCCAGGACCCTGGGATCATGACCCGAGCCGAAGGCAGCGGCCTTAACCCACTGAGCCACCCAGGCGCCCCAAGTTTCTGAATATTTAACGAAATGGCTGGTATGAAGCATCTTCAAATGCCCAGCCTCCAGCCATATGAATCACTCTGGTTAGAACCCCAAATATTGTGAAGCAGAGTGGAGGTGTCCTTGATGATTCTTGTGTAAATTGAAGATTCATAAGCAAAATGAATAAGGGTCCTTTTAAATCACTGTATTTTAAGGTGGCCTGTTATATGGTAGTAGATAACCAGAACATGTGGAAAGACAGATTATAGATGTCCTTGAAGAAATGGAAGCACTCTGAAAAATTTAGAGAACCACTTTTCTCCCTGATATCTTTGCTGTCATTTAACAGGAGGTATAATTCAGGTGAAACCTTTAGTTTGTCATGAAGTTGGAGCCTGAGGTGGCTCGCTCTTTGCCTTGGGCCTGATGCATGTTTGGCACCATTCTCTGACCAATGGGAACAGGGGGAAAAGCTGGGCTGAGAATGAATGGGACAGGCTAACGTTGAGGTGACAGCAGGCCATCTGAGATCAAGTGTCCAACAGGCAGTCTACTTAGGTAGGGTTGACTTACAATTTAGAATACAGCTCAGCACCTGGTTTCTAACAATTAATTTACTTATGGTAATTTCAGTATTGTTTTTGAGCACTTGATAAAGCTGGCAAAGCTTGTCTTCTGCTCACAAAATATCCTCTCTGCTTTTCTCCTCTTGTTGTTGCACGTTTACTACCTTTTGCTCTCCCTAAGATGTGATTTGTCTTATCTTTCACTGTGGAAAATGGGAAGGCAGAATGGGAAGCTTGTTTCTTAATGTACTTATAATCTATTACTGTGTGCCAATTTTCCCCAAAACTTAAGAGCTTAAGACAAAAATTGTTATTATATCATGGTTTCCATGGGTCAGGAATTTGGGTGACTCAGTTGGCTCATTCTGGCTGAAGGTCTCTCATGAGGTTGAAGTCAAGATGTTGGCCAGGGCTGTAGTCATCTGAAGGCTTGACTGGAGCTGGGGTATCCACTTCCAAGATGGCTGCCTCACATTGCTGAGGCATGAGCTCCTCACTATGCTGGCTTCTCCGTAGGGCTGCTTTTTGTGTTATAACATGACAACTGGCTTCTTTCAGAGAGTGGTGAGAGACAGAAGAAAGAGGAAGAAGAAGAGGAGGACAAAAAGAAGGAAGAGGAAGAAGAGGAGGAGGAAAAGAAAGCCATGATGCCCTTTTTAAAAATTTAAGCTTTTTTATTTAAACATATAGTGTAACCCTACCCCCCTCTCCCAACCCCTCTCCCCCCCCACCCCCCTCAGATTGTTTTATGACATTAAGAGTCTCTTTTGGTTTGTCTCCCTTCCGATCCCAACTTGTTTCATTTTTTCTTTTCCTACCACCAGAACCCCCACCCCCGTTGCAACTCCACTTCCTCATATCAGGGAGATCATGTGATAGTTGTCTTTCTCCAGTTGACTTATTTCGCTAAACATAATACGCTCTAGTTCCATCCATGTCATCACAAATGGTAAGATTTCATTTCTTTTGGTGGCTGCATAGTATTCCCTTGTATATATATACCACCTCTTCTTTATCCATTCATCTGTTGATGGACATCTAGGTTCTTTCCATAACTTGGCTATTGTGGACATTGCTGCTATAAACATTCGGGTACACGTGCCCTTTCGGATCACTACATTTGTATCTTTAGGGTAAATACCCACTAGTGCAATTGCTGGGTCATAAGGTAGCTCTATTTTCAATTTTTTGAGGAACCTCCATGCTGTTTTCCAGAGTGGTTGCACCAGCTTGCATTCCCACCAACAGTGTAGGAGGGTTTCCCTTTCTCCACATCCTCGCCAGCATCTGTCATTTCCTGACTTGTTAACTTTAGCCATTCTGACTGGTGTGAGGTGGTATCTCATTGGGGTTTTGGTTTGTATTTCCCTAATGCCTAATGATGTGGAGCACTTTTTCATGTGTCTGTTGGCCATCTGGATGTCTTCTTTGTAGAAATGTCTGTTCATGTCCTCTGTCCATTTCTTGATTGGATTATTTGTTCTTTGGGTGTTGAGTTTGCTAAGCTCTTTATAGATTTGGATACTAGCCCTTTATCTGATATGTCATTTGCAAATATCTTCTCCCATTCTGTCAGTTATCTTTTGGTTTTGTTGACTGTTTTCTTTGTTGTGCAAAAGCTTTTGATCTTGATGAAGTCCCAATAGTTCATTTTTTCCCTTGCTTCCCTTGCCTTTGGCGTTGTTCCTAGGAAGAAGTTGCTGCGGCAGAGGTCGAAGAGGTTGCTGCCTGTGTTCTCCTCAAGGATTTTGATGGATTCCTTTCTCACCTTGAGGTCCTTCATCCATTTTGAGTCTATTTTCATGTGTGGTGTAAGGAAATGGTCCAATTTCATTTTTTTGCATGTGGCTGTCCAATTTTCCCAACACCATTTGTTGAAGAGGCTGTCTTTTTTCCATTGGATATTCTTTCCTGCTTTGTCGAAGATTAGTTGACCATAGAGTTGAGGGTCTATTTCTGGGCTCTCTATTCTGTTCCATTGATCTATGTGTCTGTTTTTGTGCCAGTACCATACTGTCTTGATGATGACAGCTTTGTAGTAGAGCTTGAAGTCTGGAATTGTGATGCCACCAACTTTGGTTTTCTTTTTCAGTATTCCTTTGGCTATTCGAGGTCTTTTCTGGTTCCATATAAGTTTTAGGATTATTTGTTCCATTTCTTTGAAAAAATTGGATGGGATTTTGATAGGCATTGCATTAAATGTGTAGATAGCTTTAGGTAGCATAGACATTTTCACAATATTTATTCTTCCAATCCATGAGCATGGAACATTTTTCCATTTCTTTGTGTCTTCCTTCAATTTCTTTCATGAGTACTTTATAGTTCTCTGAGTATAGATTCTTTGCCTCTTTGGTTAGGTTTATTCCTAGGTATCTTATGGTTTTGGGTGTAATTGTAAATGGGATTGAGTCCTTAATTTCTCTTTCTTCTGTCTTGTTGTTGGTGTAAAGAAATGCAACTGATTTCTGTGCATTGATTTTATATCCTGACACTTTACTGAATTCCTGTACAAGCTCTAGCAGTTTTGGAGTGGAGCCTTTTGGGTTTTCCACATATAGTATCATATCATCTGCAAAGAGCGATAGTTTGACTTCTTCTTTGCCGATTTGGATGCCTTTAAGTTCTTTTTGTTGTCTGATTGCTGAGGCTAGGACTTCTAGTACTATGTTGAATAGTAGTGGTGATAACGGACGTCCCTGCCGTGTTCCTGACCTTAACGGAAAAGCTTTCAGTTTTTCTCCATTGAGAATGATACTTGCCATGGGTTTTTCATAGATGGCTTTGATAATATTGAGGTATGTGCCTTCTATCCCTGCACTTTGAAGAGTTTTGATTAGGAAGGGATGTTGTACTTTGTCAAATGCTTTTTCAGCATTTATTGAGAGTATCATATGGTTCTTGTTCTTTCTTTTGTTAATGTATTGTATCACATTGATTGATTTGTGGATGTTGAACCAACCCTGCTGCCCTGGAATAAATCCCACTTGGTCGTGGTGAATAATCCTTTTAATGTACTGTTGGATCCTATTGGCTAGTATTTTGGTGAGAATTTTTGCATCTATGTTCATCAAGGATATTGGTCTGTAATTCTCTTTTTTGATGGGATCCTTGTCTGGTTTGGGGATCAAGGTGATGCTGGCCTCATAAAATGAGTTTGGAAGTTTTCCTTCCATTTCTATGTTTTGGAACAGTTTCCGGAGAATAGGAACTAATTCTTCTTTAAATGTTTGGTAGAATTCCACTGGGAAGCCATCTGGCACTGGGCTTTTGTTTGTTTGGAGATTTTTGATGACTGTTTCAATCTCCTTACTGGTTATGGGCCTATTCAGGTTTTCTATTTCTTCCTGGTTCAGTTTTGGCAGTTTATATGTCTCTAGGAAAGCATCCACTTCTTCCAGATTGTCAAATTTGTTGGCATAGAGTTGCTCATAATATGTTCTTATGATTGTATTTCTTTGGTGTTGGTTGTGATCTCTCCTCTTTCATTCATGATTTTATTTATTTGGGTCCTTTCTCTTTTCTTTTTGATAAGTCTGGCCAGGGGTTTATCAATCTTATTAATTCTTTCAAAGAACCAGCTCCTAGTTTCGTTGATTTGTTCTATTTTTGGGGGGGTTCTATTTCATTGATTTCTGCTTTGATCTTTATTATTTCTCTTCTCCTGCTGGGTTTAGGCTTTCTTTGTTGTTCTTTCTCAAGCTCCTTTAGGTGTTGGGTTAGGTTGTGTATTTGAGACCTTTCCTGTTTCTTGAGATAGGGTTGTATGGCTATATATTTTCCTCTCAGGACTGCCTTTGCTGTGTCCCACAGGTTTTGGACCATTGTGTTTTCATTATCATTTGTTTCCATGGTTTTTTCCAATTCTTCTTTAATTTCCTGGTTGACCCATTCATTCTTTAGAAGGATGCTGTTGAGTCTCCATGTATTTGTGCTCTTTCCAAATTTCCTCTTGTGATTGAGTTCTAGCTTCAGAGCATTGTGGTTTGAAAATATGCAGGGAATGATCCCAATCTTTTGATACCAGTTGAGACCTGATTTATGACCCAGGATGTGATCTATTCTGGAGAATGTTCCATGGGCACTAGAGAAGAATGTGTATTCTGTTGCTTTGGGATGGAATGTTCTGAATATATCTGTGATGTCCATCTGCTCCAGTGTGTCATTTAAGACCTTTATTTCCTTGTTGATCTTTTGCTTGGATGATCTGTCCATTTCAGTGAGGGGCGTGTTAAAGTCTCCTACTATTATTGTATTCTTGTCAATGTGTTTCTTTGATTTTGTTATTAATTGGTTTCTATAGTTGGCTGCTCCCATGCTAGGGGCATAGATATTTAAAATTGTTAGATCTTCTTGTTGGACAGACCCTTTGAGTATGATATAGTGTCCTTCCTCATCTCTTATTATAGTCTTTGGTTTAAAATCTAATTGATCTGATATAAGGATTGCCACCCCAGTTTTCTTCTGATGTCCATTAGCATGGTAAATTGTTTTCCACCCCCTCACTTTCAATCTGGAGGTGTCTTCAGGTCTAAAATGAGTTTCTTGTAGGCAGCATATTGATGGGTTTTGTTTTTTTATCCATTCTGAAACCCTGTGTCTTTTGATTGGGGCATTTAGCCCATTTACGTTCAGGGTAACTATTGAGAGATATGAATTTAGTGCCATTGTATTGCCTGTAAGGTGATTGTTACTGTATTTTGTCTCTGTTCCTTTCTGATAATACTTTTAGGGTCTCTCTTTGCTTAGAGGACCCCTTTCAATATTTCCTGTAGAGCTGGCTTGGTGTTTACAAATTCTTTCAGTTTTTGTTTGTCCTGGAAGCTTTTTATCTCTCCTTCTATTTTCAATGATAACCTAGCTGGATAAAGAATTCTTGGCTGCATGTTTTTCTCGTTTAGTGCTCTGAATATATCATGCCAGTTCTTTCTGGCCTGCCAGGTCTCTGTGGATAAGTCTGCTGCCAATCTAATATTTTTACCATGTATGTTACAGACTTTTTGTCCCATGCTGCTTTCAGGATTTTCTCTTTGTCGCTAAGACTTGTAAATTTTACTATTAGATGGTGGGGTGTGGACCGATTCCTATTGATTTTGAGGGGTGTTCTCTGCACCTCCTGGATTTTGATGCTTGTTCCCCTTGCTATATTAGGGAAATTCTCTACAATAATCCTCTCCAGTATACCTTCTGCTCCTCTTTCTCTTTCTTCTTCTTCTGGAATCCCAATTATTCTAATGTTGTTTTGTCTTATGGTATCACTTCTCTCTCAAATTCTCCCCTCGTGGTCCAGTAGTTGTTTGTCTCTCTTTTGCTCAGCTTCTTTATTCTCTGTCATTTGGTCTTGTATATCACTAATTCTTTCTTCTGCCTCATTTATCCTAGCAGTAAGAGCCTCCATTTTTTATTGCAGCTCATTAATACCTTTTTTTTCCAACTTGATTAGATTTAATTCTTTTATTTCTCCAGAAAGGGCTTTTATTTCTCCTGACAGGGTTTCTCTAATATCTTCCATGCCTTTTTCCAGCCCGGCTAGTACCCTGAGAATCATCGTCCTGAATTCCAGATCTGACATATTACCAATGTCTGTATTGATTAGGTCCCTAGCCTTCGGTACTGCCTCCTGTTCTTTTTTTTGTGGTGAGTTTTTCCGCCTTGTCATTTTGTCCAGATAAGAATCCGCTGTTCTCCTTGTTAAGTGAACTTGGTCTTGGCTGGATTTCTTGTTGATCTTCTGGTGGAGGGGCCTGTTGTAGTGATTCTCAAGTGTCTTTGCCCCAGGCGGAGTTGCACTGCCCTTACCAGGAGCCGGGCTAAGTAATCCTCTCAGGTTCGCTTTCAGGAGCTTTTGTTCCCCGAACGCTTTCCGTAGAGTTCCGGAGGATGGGAATGAAAATTGTGACCTCCCAATCTCTGGCTCGGAGGAGCCGAGAGCTAGGGGCCCCAGTCTTCAGTGCGCCTTCAGAGAAAAGCGTTTAATCACTCCCGTCTCCCCAGCCTCCGGCTGCACTTGGAGAAAATCTTGCGTAATCAGTCCCGTCTCACTGGCTTCTGGCTGTGCTCTGAGCTCACCCAGCCTGTGACCAAGCGTCTCTGTCTCTGGCAGAGTCCCACCTGGAGTCTCTGAACCCCGTAGATCCCTGAGCTCTCCCAGGTCGGAGTCTCCCCAGATCTTGTGGGGACGCCTCGCACAGAGCACCGGCCTGTGTCTCAGACCACGGCTCTAGGAAACCCCGAGTTGAGAGCTTACTCCTCGACTCTGTCTCCGCAGCCTGCTTCCCCGCTCTAATACCTGTGAGCTCTGTGACACTCAGACACCCCCGATCCTTCTGTGACCCCGCGAGACCTGAGTCCACGCTGTCCCCGTGAGGTCTTCACCCCAGTTTAGCCTCTGGAGCGATGTCCCTCCGTGGAGCAGACTTTTAAAAGTCCTGATTTTGTGCTCCATTGTTCCGCCGCTTGCCGGGAGCCGGCCCCTCCCCCCGGAGTCTATCTTCCGGTTGCATTGGATTCACTTCTCCGCTGGTCCTACCTTTTAGGAAGTGGTCGATTTTCTGTTTCTAGAATTGTTGTTTTTCTTCTCTTCGATCTCCTGTTGGATTTGTAGGTGTTCGGAATGGTTTGATAGGCTATCTAGCTGATCTCCTGCTGCCTGATGTCATCTCAGCTTGCTACTTCTCCGCCATCTTGCGCCATGATGCCTTTTATGACTTAGTCTCAGGACTCTCCTACGGTCACTTTCAACATATTCTATTTGTTAGAAGCAAGTTGCTAAACCCAACACACACACAAGTGGTGGAGAATTAGGTTTTTTTCCCTCTCTCTCTCTCTCTCTCTTTTTTTTTTTTTAGGTTTTATCTCTTGAAGGGAGGAGAGTCAAATGATTTGTTGACATATTTTAACCTAACCACAGTTTTTCAAGGATTTCAGATAGTAAATCAGTTGCATGTCAGGGGCTTGGGGTGGAGGAGCAGGAGACCTATTTTCCATATTCATGCTTTATCTACTTGGCACATTTTTAAGATGGACTTTGCTAGTTAGATGATTATATGGTAGAATGTTACAGTGGGAAGGGACCTCAAAGGACTTTCTAAAGGCTACAAACTGATGATTCTTGGGCCCAATTTGTCCTGCGATCTATTTTGGTTGGTGAAATCTTGATTTCTAAAATTTAATGCTTTTAATTTGGACACGTCCCCTCCAGCTTGCTTTCTGTGCATCATTATCTTACATAAACCTGTCTCTGGGGTTCCCTGAGTGCTTGAACCTCTGGTTCTTATCCCTTTCTCTCAGTTCAGACATGGGGAAACTGAGGCCCAGAGAGGAGAAATTGACTTGCCCAAGGTCAAAGGTTGAGTGAATGGCAGAATCAGGTCCTGAATCCAGGTTTCCTGACTCCCAGTTCAGAGCTCCACCCACTTCCCTCTCTGCCTCCCCATATCTCATCACAAGTGGCATCCCTGCCTCCCCGTGTCCTAGAGAGCATCCTTTCGGCCCCTCCACTCACCACAAATGCCCCTGCACCCCCATGTAGCTCCAGACAGATGTGGGGAGATGAAGGTCTTTTATCCACATCTAAAGATGTGGAGATGGGAAAACTTCAAGTTTCACAGCCCTAGAGGAAAAGTGAATCAGAGAGTGAATGCTGGGAAAACATGGGGGAAGCAGCATGGTGTGAGAGGGAAACCCTGGAGGGTATTTCAGTAGGTTAATAACCTAAGCTGTTGCCAAGCTGAAATTAGAAAGAGCAAGGCTCTGTCTTCCAAATGTGGAGGAGGGGGGGCTAATCCTGTCCTTTGATAAATGGATGACATTCTAGCAAAATGAGACGCTCCGCCCCAGTGGCTGCAGGGGGACATTGGGCTGGGGAGGCGGGGGTGGGAGGGGGCCTCCGGAGCCCCAGCAATGAGGTTAAGACGCGGAACTGTGAGGCATTGGTGCATTAGCACGGAAATTGCAGTCACTTTCGTAGCTCTTTATTAAATAACCTGCAATAGAGACAACGAGGTACCCATCTCGGTTTGGATCACTCACTCTCGCCCAGCTTTTTCTGAGAGCTGCCCACTCCCACTGCTCTCCTGGGTGCTCTCTGGCCCACTCCTCAGCTCTCTGACCTCATCACTCATCCTCTTTGATTCTGACCTGGACTGCTATAGCCCTGGCCAGCTCCAGCCCTTCTCACCTCTGCCTGCCTGCTGCCAGGCCCACAGGTCATTCCAGGCTGCCCACTGGGAGCATAGGGAATCTCCTCCCCACCTCTCCCTTCCCAGTGTGCCCCATCTCTTGGTAGTGGCCTGCAGTCAAGAAGTCACCTGCCTTTTGTACATATCAGGGAGGGCTAGTGCTGCCTGGGTCTCCCCAAAGAGGGGTGACCCCTTGAGTGTCCCTGGGTGTGCTCAATGTTCATGCACTTCCAGCCCTCCAGGGATGTGTTTTCTCTGGTCTCTTAAATTCGCACACTTCTATACTTGTAGAGGTCTCAGAGGTAGGGACTGGCCCTCATAAGACTAAATTGACTTCCTCTTCTCCCAACTATACCCCTTTTCCACTTGTCCCGCAAGTCTTCCAAACACTGAGTGGAGGGCCACATGATTTGATTTGGTGGAGTGGTTCTCTGAAAGGGAAGACAACTCAAGGGGGTTAGGTGAAGCTCTTGAAACCTAACTCAACTGATTTAAGTGCAGTTTATTCCCATTTCCCACTGGGGAAAAAAGATGGAGTGTTTTATGCATTCTGGGTAAAACTGTAGGCTTTGGAGATTTACAGAGAGAGCAGATGGGGCCCTGTTCCTCAAAGTGCTCCGTCAATGATGATAATTAGGAAAGTCTTCTTAGAGTGGTTATGGAGGACTTCATATGTGCCACAGCATATGTATATGTGTAATATATGCTTTTTATTCCTCACAACAGTCCTACAAGACAATTACTATTACTATCCCCCATTAAATAGTGAGAAAATGAAACACAGAGAGGTTTAGGAACTTCCTCAAGGTCACACAGCTAGTAAGTGGTAGAGCTGCAGTTTGAGTCTAAGCTGTTTGGCTCTTGCTCCAGAATTGGTGCTCTTAAACACTAAATTACAATTCAGGGTAATTTTCATGGCGGGGGAAGCGAGGTGGCTAGAATTAGACCCAAAGGAGATGTGAAAGATAACCTAGAGCTACCCTTATGTCTCAGCTGAGAAAGCAGGGCTCTGAGAACTGAGTGATTTTCCTATTCTGGAGCCCCTAAGTGGGTATGAACTCATACCGCCCGTGCTAACCTAACAGACAGCTTTCTCTTCCCTCCGAGGCTGCCAGGAATCTGGGAAGGCTTCCTAATCTGAGGGAGATGCACCCAATGGGGGAAAAGCATTCCAGGAAAGGAGCTCAGCAGCAGCCAAGATGGAAGCCCTAGATTCCTGGTAGGTTCTGGAAACAGCAAGTAGAGGGAAGAGTTGGAACACGGGGAGCCAAGGAGGCAGGGAAGGATGAGGGTGGAAAAGAAGATGGGTTCAGATCGGAAAGGGCCTAGACTATTTTGCTAGACAAATGAGAGTTATTAAGGATGCCATGATCAAATGTACTTCACTGACTCTTTCTCTGTTACATGGAGCCCAGGAAGGAGGAGACATCCCAACGACTGCATAGTGAGTCTCCCAGAATGAGCTGGGGTTACCAGGACATTGACAGAGGTGGTAAGAAGAGCATGGAAGAAGGACAAAGGGAGAAGTAGAAACTCATCAGTCAGAATCCTAACTTGACTGAAGTTTGCAAAAAGAACGTTAAAGAAACTGTCAGGCCAAGTTGAAAAGCCTTGAACCAATGGGGTTTTACTAATAGATAAAAGCCAGAGCAAGTATTTTGCATTCACCTTCACAAGAAGAACCTTTGGATCTAGGAGTGTGAGACAAACCTTAGTGAGAGAGAGCCATAGCCTCTCAGAGGCCAGAAGACAGCGCTGGGTTTCTCTAAGCAAATTCAAGTTTCCTGAAAGCGACGCAGGGAAGGAGCTCGCCATGCCATGCCCTTAGCCTTGGAGCGACCAGGGAAGGGGCGGGGGTTCTGTGAACTGCTGACTGCTTATCCAACATTGACTGCAGTTATGATTCCAGATGGGGTTACGGAGGGTTTGTTTGTGATAGTCTCCCTGGCCCCAGTCTCTATTTTTCAAGCAACTTTAAAAAATAAGTTATACAATTTAATAAAAACAGTACACACAGATAGTTGAAAAAGTCAAACAATGCTAAAAAGCTTACAACACAACCCTGGGGTCTTCTGTGCCCCGCCCTGCTCTGCTCCCCATGCTGGTTGCTTGCCAGGCTCACCAGAGGCAACGTTCTCAAACGTTTTCACTTTTCCTTTGGCTTTTCAACAGGTTCTGGTACTGACTTCCATGTTTTGAAATGATATGCATATGGATACTCTCTCTTGATTCATTCATTTCAGATTGTTTTATAAACATCTCCTGGTGAACATGACCAGGGCTCCTTAGCTTCAGAGCGCTGAAGCCTGAACTTCTGAGTGTCCTTCTGGTAGACGGGGATATGTGACTGTTTGTGGCCAATGAAATTGTCTGGAGGAGGTGACGAGTATCATTTCTGAGACAGGGAAGGCTCATGCATGCTTCTCTGGTCTGTCTCTTCTACCACAGAACTGGGGTACCTTGTGTTCCTGATGGTGTAGCTACAAGTTGACTGAGTCCCCAAATAACCACATGGAGCAGAACCCCTGGCAACCCACTTGAGGAGTGAAATGTGAATAAGACATGAACTTTTATTATATTGTGCCATTTATTTAGATCTGGGGTTGTTTCTGTAGAATATCTTCACACCTCCTGACTAATATATATCTTATGAGGAGTTTATCTCACGCACACCCCCTTCTCCAAATGCTCCTGATTACATTTTAATTTTTGGTTAAATCTATTATCACTGTTTTCAATTTTATGGTTATGTCAAGGCTGCTCACTGCTGAGCTAAATAGTGTTTTATGATTGAATCTCTTTTATCATAAAACTTGTTTTTGTTAAATTTAGTAATCATTTCATTTTAGGAATTAGTTTCCTTTGAAATCCTGACTGAATTCTCCTCATTCCTCAACAACTGTCTACACGATGTACCTTATTACAATTTTCCACCCTGTCACACCGTCATACAATTTATCAGCTTCACTTTCCTTTTTACTTGGAGAGAGCTCTCCCAGACTCCTCCAGACTTCTGCTTTAATATGAATTGAAGGCTTTCTAAATCTGTACAATGGTTGATCCCCATTCTCTGGATCCCCTGTTGTCTTCTTCTTTTGGGTTAATTGCTCTTTTTGGTGGAACACCTCCTTTAGAAGTTTTCTGAGAAAGGGTCATTGGAAGATGTATTTTTGAGATTTTGTTTGTCTGAAAATGTCTTTTTACCATCCATATTTGTGACTGATAAATGGGCTGGGTATATGAGCCTAGGTTGAAAATAACCATGACAGAGACCACTAGTTGTTCACCAAAATATTGGGCACAGTGTTAGACTGTATTTCTTAGCCTCTGTGGTAATGAAGCTTGGTCATGAGTTTAAGTTCTCTTTAATGGAAATTAAAATTTCAGACCTGGCCCTTTCGGACTCTCCTTTGCCTGCTCTTCCATGCTTTTCTCCCTCCCAGAAAGATGGATGGGGACATGGCTTTGCAGAGCCATGAGATGAAAAGAGTGTCTGTCTGTTCCTGAATCACCACATGGAGAACTCTCCTGCCCTGAACAACCCAGCCAGGAATGGTGTGTGACCTAAAAGCAAACACTTATTGGTTAAACCAGTGAAAGTTTGGGGTTTAATTGTTATGCCGTCTGACCCACCCTAAACTAGCACAGACATTGATTCTGGGCTTGGGGTGATGTTATCATAGAACTAAAACAAGGGGCATTGGCTAGGGGTAAGTGGTGAGGAAACAGATATAACAGGATGCAGGGGGTGGTACAGTCGGTCAAGTGTCTGAGTCTTTGTTTCAGCTCAGGTCACGATCTCAGGGTGGTGAGATCAAGCCCTGTGTTGGAATCTGTGCTTAGCATGCAGCCTGCTTAAGACTCTCTCTCTCCCTCTGCACCTCCCCACCATGCTCTCTCTCTCTCTCAAATAAAATAAATTGGGGCACCTGGGTGGCTCAATGGGTTAAAGCCTCTGCCTTCGGCTCAGGTCATGATCTCAGGGTCCTGGGATGGAGCCCGGCATCAGGTTCTCTGCTCGGCAGGAAGCCTGCTTCCTCCTTCTCTCTCTGCCTGCCTCTCAAATAAAATAAATCAATTAAAAAAAAAAAAAGATGTGGCAGGAGAGGGAGTTAGAGATACTTGTTATGTTGGTGTGAAAGTGTTTGGTCAAGCTGATACCTGAGATAATTTACTATTCTACTGAGACTGCACCTAGGATGGAAGAGATGGGGAAAATGCAGGCAGAGTTTGTCATTGGTTAGTACCTCACTTAACAGGTTGTCATCAGGAAAGCACTAGTCTGTTTGCAAGCAGGGATTAAGGGTTGAAGAAACAGTGTCTGGACCACACAGAGGAGATGATTAGACCAAATAAAGTCACAAGGCTGTGAAGTCATCTCAGTTAAACCAAGGTTAACTATCCCTGTGGCAAGATCAGATTAAGGACACTGCCTCTCTAATAAGCCTCTTGCTACAGATGAATTTACAGTAGCTGATATTAATTTGACATAGATTGGCATAGGGCCAAAGAAGTAAAAACCTAACAGATTTAAGAATCATGGCTAGGACACTTTGAATTGTGGTTACTAGCACATGTAACCAATGGGAAATAAATAGATCAAAAATCTGTTTGAAGGAAGAAATTAAATTCCAAAGGAAACCACAAATATGATCTTAAAAAACCATTAAAACAATACTTGGATCCCCAAGCTTCCATGAGCAACGAGTGGGCTGTGAAAGACTGGCACCCCCAAAATGGGGAATTCTCCCATCAACCACTTCAGGTGAGGCCACAGGAGATGATGGGGGAGAATTTCCTAGAGGGTAGAGCAGGGGGTGTGGAATATAATGGGCTGTTCCTTCCAGAAAGAAGATCCAGGCTCCCATGAAGTGACCTCCATTGCCAAGTCTGGGGATCCCAGCAGGTTCCATCATTGTTATGGACCAGGGAATGCCCATGCTTCCTAATCTTCAACAATTACCCTATATATATTGGATGTGTGCAGGGTTGGAGGATGTAGCCCAATTCCTAAGTCTTTGGACCAAGAGAAATTCCATCAGATTTGACAGAAATGACTGCATATCACCTAGAGCATATGAATGTAGCAGAGTACAGAAGATGGATAGGGCTCTGCTTTAACTCCTTTGGAAGGTGACCGAGTGTGTTCCATGAGTGGCAAGAAGGTCACATGGCTGCTACCTGTGGAAGAGACTGCCAGCTGGGTATCCAAATCTGTTCTCTCTTCTTTATAAGCTCAGAAATAAGATTGTGTTTTCTAGTCTTCCTTGTTGGAAGGTGCGACCACTAAATTCTCTCCAGTGTAATGTGAGTGGACATTATGTGTTCCAGTTTCTGGCCTGGCACATAAAGACATCCCCTGTATTGTCTTCTGTGTACTTTCCTTTTTTTTTTTTTTTAAAGATTTTATCCATTTATCTGTCAGAGAGAGCTGGAGCCAGCACAGGCAGACAGAGTGGCAGGCAGAGGCAGAGGGAGAAGCAGGCTCCCTGCTGAGCAAGGAGCCTGATGTGGGACTCCATCCCAGGACCCTGGGATCATGATCTGAGCTAAAGGCAGCCGCTTAACCAACTGAGCCACCCAGGCGTCCCATGTGTACTTTCTTTTTTAACTGGCTGGCTGCAGATATGAATGAAGTCTCTAGAGCAAGTTCAAATCTGGGGTCCATGGACTTGAAGTTCAGGGGATTCTATAACTTTGGATGGGAAAAGTAAATCTTTATTTTCCCTAACCTTGAATTGAGATTTAGCATTTCTTTCTGTTATGAGCTTACAAAACACAGTAGTATCAGCAGTACCTGTGACTTTGTCACTAGTAGAAATCACAGATATTTTCATATCACATTACAGTTGTTGCAGATATCTCAAAATATCATTACATTCATCAGTACTCAGGAATAACAGCAGTTATTAGACCTGCCACTAGATTGCACATAATTGCAGTCTTGCTGTTGACAGACAGTCATGCAACACAACTGGCGGACACTGAGCAGGGGAGGCATTCAGCCACCAAATGGTGAAGTCACATGGTCTCATATTGGTGAGCCTGATGTCTATGCTTTCTAGTAATTCCTGCCTGCAGTTGTCGGTCAGTTAGCATGTAGAGGTAAGTGGGTAATGTTCACTGTCCAAGGCTGGCAATATGGGGTGATTAAAATAACAACGTTTTGTTTGTTTGTTTATTTTTTAAGTAGGCTCCATGCCCAGCGTGGAATCCAGTGCAGGGGCTTGAACTCATGACTCTGATTCCAAGACCTGAGCTGAGATCAAGAGTTGGATGCTTAACTGACTGAGCCACCAGGTGCCCCTGAAATAAGAATTCTTAACTCTCCTTGATATTGAAAGGTATGCAGGCCACAATTACAGTCAATCTTCACACTGATATGTCTTTAAAGGATAAATGTAGCTTTAACTCACATGTGCTTTAAATGTGTTGTCCTTTAATAAATAAATAAATAAATAAATATGTTGTCTTGTTAGCTATTGAATGAACACAGAAACACATATATTAATTACTACGTCAGGTTGTCTCTTTACATTTTGTTAGCTATACATCCACATAATTGGTTGGCTTTTTACTAGTATGAGTTTTTTTTTGTGGATTTGATAATAGTCTAAGAAGGGGATAACAAATGTCACCAGATAGCCAAAAGGGTCTAGGGCACAAAAATGATTCAGAGGAAGCCTGGGGTATGGCTGAGCCACAATGTGGAAGGGGTCTTTGTCCCAGGGAAGAGAGCCTGCCTATTTCCTGAACATTCATAGGACTATTATGTGAGCAAAAAATAAACTTCTGTTCTTTTAATTTGGGGATTTATTGTTAGCAGAGCATAACCTACTTCATGCAAAGACATTGATCTGTTGATTTGTAGTGTTTGTTGTTACCCATAGGAAGTTCAGAGCCATACTGATATTTGTTCTGTGTCATTGCCCTGCTTTATGTAATCCTCATTCCCACCATTAAAAACAAGTTGTTGTTGTTGTTTAACTGAATCCTTTTGTTCTGAAATTTCACGTGCTGTGTCCTCCGGTGGCTCCACTAATTATGCCAGGCCCTCCCTCAGTGGGCTTTATAAAGTCTGTCAACTTGTATCTTTCAACCTGAAAAATTGTTGTCTCTTAGGCAATGTTCTTATTTGCTATTTAACAAATAACCCCCAAAACTTAATGACCTAAAAGCACAGCAATCATTTTATAACCTCTTATGGACCTGGGGAACCACAGGTAGGTGGTTCTCTCTCATGAGGTTGTAGTCAGATGGTAGCTGGAGCTGGAACAATGAGGACTAGAGCACATTGGGGACTATGACACCAACCTCCCCTGTCTTCTCAGGGTAGCCAGTGCGATCCTTTCACATAGCCTAGTTTGGGCTGCCTCACAGCATGGTGGCCTTTGGGCAATCAGACTGCTGACATGGCACCTCAGGGCCCCAGGGCAATTACTCCAGCAGAGCAAAGCAAAAGGAACGTTGCCTTTGATGACCTAGCTTTAGAAGTCACATATTGTATTAGTGAATACAGTCGCAAAGACCTTTCAAAGTTCAAGGCCAAGGGAGTCAGATAACATCTCTTGATGGGGTCACGGTAAGGTTTGAGAAAAGTGTGTGGGATATGAGGTGTTGCAGCCATCTTTGGGAAATACAACCTGCTACAATTTCCTCGTTTTCAGTTCTTTCATTATATTCTAATAGTCAGTTTTCATCCTCTGGGCTAATCCTTTAATTTTCTTATCTATTCTCTCTTATTATCCCTCACTTTATCTTTTTGTTCTGCTTTCTAGGACATTTCATTGACTTTATCATCAACTTTACTACTGACTTTTACATTTTGACTACTATTTTTAATTTGTTCTCTGTTCCTTTTTATTTTTTTTTAAATATTGTATTCCATTTTTGTGTCATAGATACAATATCTTCTGTTATCTTTCTGAGGCTATGATTAAAATTTATTTGAATTGTTCTGTTTCTTACAATTCTTCTTTCCTTTATGACCTTTTTTCCCCTTAAATTTTTCCCTGTGGTGTTTGAGTCTTTTCTTAAATATTTGATTATTTTGGGATGTTTCTAATTAGAAATGCATAGATGAACTTGTGGACTGGTGTGTCTCGATCAGGTGGCGAGCTGGCTGGTTTTTTTTTTTAATTTTTTAATTTTTTTTATAAACATATAATGTATTATTAGCCCCAGGGGTACAGGTCTGTGAATCGCCAGGTTTGCACACTTCACAGCACTCACCATAGCACATACCTTCCCCAATGTCCATAACCCCACCACCCTCTCCCTACACCCCTCCCCCTGGCCACCCTCAGTTTGTTTTGTGACATTAAGAGTCTCTTATGGTTTGTCTCCCTCCTGATCCCATCTTGTTTCATTTATTCTTTTCCTACCCCCCAAACCTCAAACTCCATGTTGCATCTCCATTTCCTCATATCAGGGAGATAATATGATCATTGTCTTTCTCCGATTGACTTATTTTGCTACAGCTGGCTGTTTTATTGGGAGTTCCAAATGCCAGAGTTTGCCAGCCTTTTCTCTGGGGCCATTTGGTTTCTCTGGAGAAGGCTTCTTCCATCTCCTGTGTGGGAGCCAAGCTGCTGGCATCTGGAACTGAGAGGGGAGGGCCTGGGAAGCTCATTACCATATAGACTTTGGTTTGATTTTCTTGGGCCTTATTTTGATTCCCCTTTCAGAATCTCCCTGGTTCACTTCTCATACCATAACTCCAGAACAAATGTCAGGTCCCCAGCAGGTTTGGAGAGGTGTGATTGGCTGATTGTAGGCTATAGGTGGGTCTCTAGGAATGGTCTCATTACTCTTTTATGCAGGGTTTCAAATAATCCCCGTGTCTAGCCCTCTGCTTCACTTTGGTTTTCTTCAGAAGCTGGTGTTTCCTATTTTTTAATCATTCCTAAATTTTCTGATGCCATTAGGTTTTCCTCCCCAAGATACCTCCTGCAGATATAGGGTTTGGCTTTCCTTCTCCTTGCTAGGTCATATGCCATTTGCCCTCTGTTCCCTTTCAAATTGGCTTCAAGGATTTAAGTATCTGCTTATTCTATTGAAGATGGAGCTGTGTTTCTGTTTCTTGCTTTATTTTCTATTTTGGGTGGTATTCAAGAGGTGAAGGGATGAAGTCTGGAAACCTTTCATGTCTCCAGTGTCACAGTGGGCTTTGTGGATGAGTGCCTGCAGGCCCCATGCTTAAGAGGGTCCAGCACTTGGTTTAAGGCTCTACTGTTGTCTTCTTGAAATTTGTACTTGTTTTTGACAAATGTCCCTGTATTTTCATTTTGCGCTGGGTCTTGCAAGTTATGTAGCCCGTCCTGTCCACTGTTGATCTCCTAATCCATCTTCCCCAACTGTCTGAGTGATTGCTTTGAAACAGAAACCCAGTCATGCCAAACTATTTCTCAGAAAGAATTTAGTGGTCCCCAAACCTTCAGGATGAAGTCCAAGCACCATAGTGTTGTGTCCAGCCACTGTAAGCACCCAAATGGACCACCATGCGACTTGACAACTGGTCTCTCAGTTTCCATCTTTATCTCCCTATAGTCCAAAGAGCCATCTTTAAAAGATAGGCTGGGAAGGCCACCCTTGTTCAAATCTCTTCACACTTAAAATACAGTGAAAGTCCTCACCCAGACTCTCAAAGCCTCCTGTGGTATGAGTTTTGCTTATCCTCTGACCTCACCTCACCCATCACCCACTCCACACCCCCACTGGCTTCCTTGCTATTCCTTTCTGTTCTATCTGGAAAAACATTCTCCGAGGAAACTGCACCATTTTACTTGATGTAGATGTCTACTGAAACGTCACCTTCTCAGAGGGGCTTCTTAGACAGCTCCATCTAAAACAGTGTCTCTAGGGGCATCTGGGTGGCTTAGTTAGCTGTCTGCCTTTGGTGCGGGTCATGATCTCAGGGTCCTGGGATTGCATCCTCGAGTGGGCAGGCTCCCTGCTCAGCAGGGAGTCTGCTTCTCCCTTCTTCCCCTTCTCCTTTTGCCCTTTCCCCACTCATGCTCACACACACCTCTCTCTTCTCTTAAATAAATAAATAAAACCTTAAAAAAAATCAAACAGTACCTCTCATCTTTCTCTACTCCCTTAACCTGGCTTTATTTTTTTTCATATCATTGGCCACACTAAAATTATATTTGTTTATTTATTAATTATCTATCTTTCCCAATAGAACTGAAGTTTTATAAAGGCAGGAGTTTTGCCTCACTCACCAAGTATTTGCTGAATAAAAAAATATTTTTTGAATGGACACGTTTCAAGAAATATGCGGTAGTCCTCACCAATGGGTAGGATGTGGAAAGCAACATAATCTCAACAGAGGTGTGTTTGGATTGAAAGAATTTCTGGGTGCCTATGGGATGGCAAGAAGAAAGAAGAGAAAACCTGGTCGTACCTTCCTGTGTGGGGTTGGAGCCATCTTCTCTGATATCCTAAGGAGCTGGTTTAGGTGTCTCTTTCTCTAGGGCTCAAGAAGGTAGTCTCCTATGGGTAGATCATATGTCCCTTTTTCTACTAGATTAAGAACACATGCAGAATAGAGACTATTTCTTATTTATCTTTATTTTCCTTGAGCCTAGCGGGTATCTGGCACATAGGATGTACTCAATAAATGCAAATGGATAGTAAATGAATAAAGCAGTTCCAAAACCACAAGTGGCATCAAAAGCAGAAGCGACCCCTGAGAGAGGTTAAAATTTGGTTTAGAATTCTACTAAGGTTAGGGCTGAGTGGCATGACTCTTCGTGAGTTCCTTCAACATGACAGCAGAAGCAGTCCAGATCTTTGTGAGTGTAAATTCAGATTGTCAGTTTGTGGTAGACAGTGCAATGAGGAAGGAGGTAGAAGATGAGGTCAGAGGCTTCTGTGGTTGGTGACAATGGATCATAGCTTGAACTAGGATGGTAGGCGTGCAGGTCGTGAGAAGGGATTGAACTTTAGATACCGTTTGAAATTAGAGCCAACATAATTTGCTGATGAATCGCATTTAGGGTATAGAGAAATAAAGGAACCAAGGATACTTCCAGAGTTTTTGGCTTAACTGGTTGCCAAATTATGCCATATACAGAGAAAGAGGAAGACCAAGGGTGTGGAGCAAGATTTCATTCAGAACACAGTAGGTCTGAAGTGATGGTTAGGCATGTGAGTAGAGGTATGGAGAGGGCAGGAGATATGAAGCAGGAAAATAGTGTGGGCTGGAGATATGCACTAGGGAGTCAATAATGTGTAGATCATATTCAAAATCATGAGACCACATGAGACCAATGTACTGGGTTGAAAAATATCCCTTCAAAATTTATGTCCATTATGAGCTGTGGTTGTGATCCTATTTGGAAATAGGGTCTTTGCAGGTTTAATCAATTCAAGATGAGATCATTTTGTATTAGGATGGGCCCTAATCCAAGGACTGGTATCCTTTTAAGAAGAGGAAGATTTGGATACAGACACCCACAGAGGGAGATGACCATGTGAACATGGAGGCAGAGAGAGGAGTTACGCGGCTCAAACCAAGGATTTTGGGGAATCACCAGAGGCTAGGAGAAGCAAGAAATGATTCTTTCCTCAAGCCTTTGGAGTGAGCATGTGCATTGATTTCAGGCTTCCAATCTCTGAACTGCTAGAAAATACATTTCTGTTGTTTGAAGCCACCCAATTTGTGGTCCTTTGTCATAGCCGTTCCAGAAAATTACTACAATCATCAAGGGTGTGAGTGTAGATAGTGGGCAGGGGGGTCCCAAAGAAGGAGCCCTGGCAAACTGACTCCGGGAGAGGTCAGGAAGAGGAAGATGATCCTGCAAGAGAGACCGAGAAGGCATGGACAAGGAGGTAGGAGGAAGACCAGGAGAGTGAGATGTCCCAGGACCAATGAGAAGGGAATATTTCAAGAAGATAGAAAGCCCGAGGTGTTCCAGATAAAGTGGTAACAATGACAACTGAGAACTGGTCATTGGACTTGTCCATGTGGAGATCATTGGTGACCTTGACTGGCCTCGTTTTGGTGGAATGGTTGGTTTAAAATGAGAGAATGGGAGATGAGGAAGTGCAGATAGCAAATAGACAATAACTTCCATTGTCCTTGATGGCATTGTTGGCAATGAGAATGATCTTATCTCATCCTTACAGCAACCCTATGAGATGGGCCATCGTTATTTACAGAAAGGAAAACTGAGGCTCAGAGGTATTAGAGAAATTGTCTGAGTCCCCTGACAGAAAAGAAGTGTCAGAAACTGTGTCAGAAAGTTGGGGGTTTTCCAGAAAATATTTTCATTTAAAGAAGTCTTTTCACCAGCCTTTCACCTGGCCCATACCTTTGTCTGATCTTTCCTGATGTTTGGGGGCCCATCCCCCTTCTGCATCTCCCAGAGGATTCTGCCCGGTGAGGTGAAGGGATGCACAGTGATGGGGAACTTCATCTTAAAGGCTAGTCTGTTTGCTCTCTGCACTCTACGTCTTCAAGTAGAGGCTGAACACTCAAATGCCTCCAGGGGGCTGATCAGGTAATGGACATGAGTTAAGTGTGTCCTGAGTGGGACAATGGGAAATGGGTGAGGCTGAGGGCAAAGTTGAGCAGAAGTCCCCACCTTAAGGTGTTTCAAAAACAGTGAGTATGAAACAGTGAGTTTCAAAACAGTGAGTCTGGCAACAAATGTGACTATAATTAAATTTGGTCCCAGGCCAGCATGTGGACTCAGATATTTTCAGTCATCCCATCATGCTTCCTTTCCCAGGGTCTGGGGTCCTTACCCCTGAGGCTCTCTGTCCTGACACAAATGGGTGCCTCAAGCTCAACTTATGTCTAAAGAAGACTGGATGTGAAGGCTGAAGAGGCACTGTCACCCCACAGTCCCTGTCTAGAGCTTTACCCTTTCCTGGGTCTTCATTTGATTCTTCTCATTGTGTCTTGCTGACTGTCAACCCCTTCCTGGCATTATGTCACATACTGGCTATCTTCCACTTGCCTCTCCAGAATCCCTTTTTGTCCACCTTGGGTGGGTGATCTATACTGGCTCTATCATGGCCTTCATGCCCTCTGGCTTCATGTTGGAATGGAAGCCTGACTAGAGGTCCAAGGGAGGGAACAGAGTGAGGGCAGATTACCTGTCACCTTGGTTCCCTCCCCACAGAGTTGCTTTGGGTTTCACCAAAGGTCGTATCTCCTCTCAAGGTGGCTTTCTCTATCTCCCTCTTCTCCTGGTTATTCTAATTGTTCCTTCCCCTTGCCTTTTAGTAGTGGTTGCATCTCTCTGCTTGTATAGCTCCAGACACTACACTATCCCTTGGGGTTTCCCCCATCTGTCCATATATACCTTTGTAAATAATAGTCCCTTTGTGCTGTGTCTTCCCCACAAATTCTTGTTCACCCAGAATTTCAGAACTTGACCTTGCTTGAAAGGAGAGTTTTTGCAGATGTAATTAGTCAAGATGAGGTCATACTAATTTGGGGTGGCCCTAACCCCACTGGCTGGTGTCCTTATAAGAAGGCCATGTGAAGACACACAAGGAAGAAGGCCACATGGCGATGCAGATGGAGATTGGAATGATTCAGCTACAAGCCAGGGGAATACCAAGGATTGCAAGCAATCACCAGAAGCTAGGAGGGAGGCATGGGACAGTTTTCTCTCAGAGCCTTCAGAAGGAACTAACCTTGTCAACACCTTGATTTCAGACTTCTGGCTTCCAGAACTGGGAGAGAAGTAAATGTCTGCTGTTTTAGCCACCCATTTTGTGGTTATTTGTTACAGAAGCCCTAGGAAACTTAATACACCATCACATTTTCTTTCAATTCTTCAAACTAGACTGTGCCATCTGTTTCCCGTGGGGATGCTGGCTGATAGAATTCTCTAGCTCATTTCCGGGGACTTTCCATTACCCTCAGTAAGCCCTAAATCCTTACCTTGGAAGCTAAGACCCTCCCACTAGGGCTCCACACTGCTTTTCCAGCCCTCTTTTTGCCTGGTTCCCCCAAAGTTTCCCCCTTCCCCTGGCCAAATTGGATTCTTGTCTCCTGATCCTGCTCTGCATTTGTTCCAGCTACTCTTTCCTGGTTCCTCCACCCAGACCTCATCCATTCTTAAACCCAATTCCACCCTTCCTCCCCTAGCAGAAAGCTTTCCAGACATCCTAGCCTGTGGAGATCAACCTTATTAGCTCCTGGTGTCAACCCACTCAATCCTAGGGGGCCTGGGTGGCTCAGTTGGCTAAGCATCTGCCTTTAGCTCAGGAAGATCATGATAGATTCCCGAGTTGGGCTCCCTGCTCAGTGGTGAGTCTACTTCTCCCTCTTGTTCTGCTTGCCGCTCCCCCTGCTTGTACTCTCAGTCAAATAAATAAATAAAATCTTAAAAAAAAACCCACACTCAATCCAGCATATGGGGGGGGGTACACACCAGTTGTATTCACACAGTGTCTTGTGTGTGTTTCTCCCCAACTAGACTGCAAGCTCCATGAGATCGGAAGAGTGCCATATTCTCCATGTCAGGTCCCACAGTGCTAGGCACATGGTAATGAGAGTGAAGAAAAACCTGACATGTTTCTAGAACTGATGCTCTTAGTGTACTAGTAAAGGAAGAGGCAGGACCTTCTAGGCTCCGAGGAGAACCTGGGGTCCACAGCTCATGGGGGTCTTTAGAACTGAGTAGCTGCAACCCATCGGTGACATCATAGTAGGGACAAGGGCCTTCATTCCCCTTGACTTCCATGGATTCAAAGAGACACTGCAAGAGGTGGGAAAGAAAATTCCCCCTTCTCTCCAATTACATCTTTCCTCTCATCTCCTCCCACATTTCAGTTTCTAGCCCAGACTGTATAAAAGAGTGAGTCTGACTAATTCTCCTACTAGAGGTGTGTGTTGAGAGAGAGGGTGTGGGGGAGGTTCTAATCATTGAGCCTGAAGAATCAGACTTCTTCTCCTCATCCTTCACCCTCTTCTCCCTTCCCTGAAAACTCCTCTGACTCACTGATATTTCTAGTTTCCAGCTCCCTCCTACCCCAGCTTTCAATTTCTCCATTCCTCCTCTTTTTGGAGAAAATGAAGAGACACCCCGTTGTAGAATCCATCTCTAAGTCCTTACTCCTGGAGGAAGACAACTTCCTTCGGAAGGAGGCAGAGTGAGTATTGTATTGGGATGGGGGTGAGGTGGGGCTCTGTCTTTGAATTTTCTTTATTTCTCTTTCAACTGATTTGAATTCCCCCCCCCCTTTTAGGAAAGCCAGGCACCCCAAGGGATCAAGATGGGAGGCAAAGGGAAGCCAAAGGGCTCTGCCCCTTCACTCACTGGGGAATAAGTTCTGCTTCTCTGTGCTCCCTGTCCCTGAGCCCTGTCTCTGTGGGTGTAGTCTAAGGACCAAAGCAGTGCTGCACCCCCGGCCCCCTCCAGTTTCCCACCCAGCCTCTCGGGTACTCCCTAGCTTGTCAGCAGGGAAGAAACAGCTGTCTCCTCCAGTGATTATCTTCAGGGCTCAACTCTCCCAGAGTTCTCCAAAGCCCAAGGCCAAGGCCAAGTCGCAGCTCCTATCTTGGGCCGGGTCAAGAACTTCCTGCAATGCCATGCCACTACGCAAGCTGGTACCCATGGGCATGTGGCCCCAGAGACTTCTTGACCCACTTCCTCAGTCCTTGCCAGAGAAATTACTGCATACTATACCCCATTGGGAGGGACCCATCTCCCCAGCCAAGGAGCCATCTCTCCAGTGATATTACTTGTGGGGCATGACAAACCCCAGTCCTCTCAACCATTCTTGTTTAAATAAAAACATATTGAGTAAATTGTGGTCTTTCTCTCATATCTACTGAAACCACAGTAACTGTTTGAACTGAGAATGTATTTTATCTTCTCATTCTACTCCCACTTGGGTTTTCCAGGGTACTGATCTCATAATTGAGGGTGTTAATGGTTTTTTCAGGTATGGCTGCCTGTTACCTGCTATATCAAGGATACTGTGACCCTCTGATTTTTTTCTGTAGTGTCCAGTTCCAGTGGGCTATGGAGTCAGAACTACCTGAGTTCGATTTCCATAAACCCATAAACCCTGGTGGAATTTTGGCTGGAATTATATTGAATCTATATACCAGCCTGGTGAGAACTGATATCATTAAAATATGAATCTTCCCATTCCTGAACATGGTATATCACTCCATTTATTTATGTCCTTAAATTCTCTCAGTAGTGGCTTGTAGTTTCAGTGTAGAGGTCTTGCCCATTTTTCATTACATTTGTTTCTGGGCATTGGATAAGTTTCGCTGCTGCTGTAAACTGTACTTTTTAATAAGGAATTTTTCTAAGTGCTGGCGATGGGTAGTGTAGGAAGGAGAGCCTGTGCAAAACCAACCTTCATCTTTTTTTCTATAAGAACGGCTTTACTGAGATATAATTCACATACTACACAATTCACCCATTAAGAGTGTACAATTCAAGAGTCGTTAATATAGTCACAGAAATGTGTGATTATCATCACAATCAATTTTAGAACATTTTATCACTTTGCAAAGAAACCATATACCTTTTAGTTGCTATCCATCTACTACTGCGTTGCTTTTCATAATCTTATTTTCTATTTTTTGTTGCTGGTATAAAGAAATATAATTTAACTGAGTTTAACACTTGGATTTAATGACTTGGTTAGACATACCTATTCTAGTAGTTTGTAGATTCTTTTGGGTTTACTATGTACAACTTCATGTCATCTGTGAATAATAATATTTTGACTTTCCCCTTCCCAAACTTTAAGCCTTTTATTTCTTTTTCTTGTCTCATTGCCCTGGCTAGGACGTCTAATGCAATGTCGAGTTGAAATGTTGAAGTGGACATCCATTATCTTGTCCTGGTCTAAAGGTTGAAACTATTTCATCATTAAATATAAGGATTGCTGTAGGGTTTTGTTTTATTTGTAAATAGTCTTTTTCAGGTTCAGGATGTTCCTTATAAGTTTACTAAGTGTTTTTATCATGAATTGGCCACCGGAGTTCAAATCTTGAATCTTCCATTTATTAGTCATTCTACTTTGGGGAAGTTGTTGACCTTTTTGAGCCTGTTTCTCTATCTTAAGCCTGTTTATCTTATCTTATGGGGAAGGAATTTCTATCTTAAAGTTTCTTGCAAAATTGAGAATATTTATAAAAAACACCCAATCTATAGCAGGCACTCAACTAAGTGCCTGGCGTTACATTATATGTTTTTTATCATTCTCCTCCCATTGTATATATGCCCCATGAAAGTTTGCTTTGTCTCTGTTGTTCCGTGCTGTGTCCCTAGTTCCCTAGTATTTAGAACAGTGCCTGAAATAGATAAATTGCTCCAGGCAAGAACTTTTTTGATTAATCAATGTCAATTCCCTCCTTTCTAGAACTCTATGATTATGAATCATGGTTCTAGGGCCTGGAATTATACTTGCCCCTAGAGAATCACATAGTTCTCTTGGCCACTTCCAAAGTTCAGTGCCAACTATCCTTCTGACCTTTAAAAAATGTCATGTTTTCCCCTTCAAGGTTTTTTAATCAATATCTGCAATCCCTTTCTCCCCAACTTGTTATACATCAATGATAGAAGCCTGGGGTTGAGTCCCAGCCTTCCCAGGTGTATTGCATAGCATTGGGTAAGCCCCTCCCCATGAGTCTCTTAGACCTTAGAGATTTCCTCCAGTTGTGGTTCCAGTGCAGATGTGATGCTCGTGGCCTTGTAAATCTCTAAGGAATCTGCTTTGCTTTATCAAAATTTCTCCTGAGAGCAGCGAAGAAACCAGGTCCGGGAAGAACCTTCTAGATCCCCCACAAGTTCTGAAATCAGGGAGGTGAATGAGGAATTTGTAGCCTGAGGGATGAAGACCAGAACAGGGACACCTCCAGGCACTCCCCAATGCTACCTCCCTTAAGTTCATATCAGGTCTTCCAGAACACATTCTTCTCTGTCCTAGGATGCCTTCCCTTTACCACCAAATCCTTTTTATCCTCTAGATCAAGAATTCTCAAACTTGGCATCACTGACATTTTGTATCAGACAGTACTTTGCTGTGGGGGCTGCCCTGTGCTTTGTAGGATGTTTAGCAGCATCCCTGACCTCTAGCTAGTAGGTGCTTGTAGTTATGATAGTGCACGTGGAGTTATGATAACCAAAAATGTCCTCAGACAATGCTAAATGGTCCCTGGAAGGCAAATTTTCCCTGGTTGAGAACCACTGCTCCAGATGACCTTTCTAAAGCCCCCTTTTCATCAATGTCTTCCCAGTTCAAGTTGTCTCTTCCTCGGCCAGTTTCCTTCCCAGCTTACACTCATCCTCTCTCCTCTGAAATCTGAGTCGGCCTGAGCCAGAGCTGTCACCATGCCAGGTGAGAATAGAGTCCAACATTTACAGAGCACCTACCCGCTGCTGTTGCACAGATTACTGATGCAATCCTTACAACAGCCTTGTGAGTAAGTAGATGTATGGTCTTCTCCACGTTTCAGATGGTACTCAGAGAGGTAAAGTCACTTGTCCAAGGTCACACAGTTGGTAAGTGGTGGACTGGGAATTCAAATCCAGGCTGTCGGCTCACAGGATCATACATAAACTATTCACCACTAGATATTTCCTTATGTTCATCTACTTCCAGACTGGACCAAAAATCCCTGAGGGCATTTGTGGATGCCCCACAGTGCTGAGCACAGGGCAGGAGGGTCCAGTATGACGTTAGTGATTTGACTTCCTGATATTATGGGGTTTGAGGCATTTGAACACCAGTGTGTGCTGGTGAAACTGAGGACTGAGCGGAATGTATATTCGCAGTATGCATTTAGCATAGGTGCACATCTCAATGAACTTTCACAAATGGAACACACTTGTATAACCTGATCAAGAATCAGATCGCCATGGGCAATTGGTGGCTTAGTTGGTTAAGCGGTAAGTGTCTGCCTTCACCTTCGGTCATGATTTCTGGGTCTTGGGATCCAGCTCCATGTTGGAGTAGAGTTCTGCTTCTCCTCTCCCTCTGTGTGTACGCGCGCTCTCTCTCTTAAATAAATAAATAAGTTTATTTAAATAAATAAATAAAATTTAAAAAATCCGATCACCATCGGCCCAGAAGCTTCCCTCATACTCCCTTCTCCTCATCCTCTTTTGAAGTAACTACCATCTTGCCTTCTGATAGCATAGATTCCTTTTGCTTCTTTTTGAACTCTTTTTTTTTTGGATTTTTTAAATGTATTTATTTGACAGACAAATATCACAAGTAGGCAGAGAGGCAGGCAGAGAGAGAGAGGAGGAAGCAGGCTCCCTGGTGAGCAGGGAGCCCGATGTGGGGCTCGATCCCAGGACCCCGGGATCATGACCTGAGCTGAAGGCAGAGGCTTTAACCTACTGAGCCACCCAGGCGCCCCTTTTTGAACTCTTAATAAGTGGAAACATAGAGTATGTACTCCTTTGTGTCTGGTTTCTTTTGCCCAATATTTTCTGTGAGAATCAATCATTTTGCATATACCAACAGTTTGTTCTTTTCCTTTTCTCTGTAGTATTCTGTTAGGTGCCTATACCAGTTGATTTATTCATTCTATTGATAGTGAACTTGGTTGTTTCCAGTTCAGGGCTATTGTGAAGACTGTTGCTGTGAGGATTATTGTATATGTCCTTTGGTGAATACAGTATACATTTCTGTTGGGGCAATGCCTACTTATGGGATTGCTGGCTCATAGGTATACATGCTTTAGCCTCAGTAGACACTGAAATTTTCCCAAAGTTTTTGCATTTGGAGACTTTTAGAGCCATACTTAACTTCCCCCATTCCCTTGCTTTTCTGACGATATTGGAGGAGAGGAGTGGTATGGCTTTTGTGAAATCTTCTAGATGACCACTATACTAAGAATCTCTTTATAGGAAAATAGTATCAAAGATGAAAGGGATAGTAAAGGTCCCAAGTACAAGACTCTTTCTGCACAGGGAGAAACAGGCTCAGAGATAGGAGTTGCCTGGTCCAAGGTTGCATGGTTCTAGCCTGGTCGAGAAGCCAAGTTTCTGGACACTGGATGCCATTTTGCCTTTTGAGTAATTGACAAAAGATGGCCATCTCAGAGGTGATGGAGTGGAACTAGATGCACCATTGGACCCACCAGGATTGTATGTGAAGCATGTGGGGGCGGTGGGACCGGTGAGCTGTCTTGCTTCCTATATTTTCCTTGAGTCTGGGCTGAAGCCAAGGAAAATAGAAGCCTGGCTGCTCCTACCACCAGGGGAAGTCAAAGTGAGGGGCTTTACAATTAGAATCTGGAAAATCTTCCACCTCATGGCCTCCTCCCTGCCCCGGCCCTCCCAATCCAGGGAGAGGACTGGGGGAAGGACTCTGCTGGCAGTAGGGACAGGGGTTCCAGAGTCTGGAAACAAGATGGGCTTCTCTCTCAAGGGGCTCACAATCTTGGGTAAAACCAGACAGACCTTGGGCGCAGAGCAAAACCCATTTATTACATACTGAAATTCCATCCACTAGGAACCTGGCGGGAGCCCTGAGCCAACCTGAACGGAAACAGCTAAGCCCGCACTACGCTGGCTCCAGTCTCAATCCTTACCTGGTGCCCCAGACCCACCCCTATTCCCGCAGCCCTGAAACTTACTTAGCCTGGTCCCTAGCCCCACGTTCCATCTTCAGAAAAGCGGTTTAAGCAGACAATCTGGAAGGGATAGGAGACGTCCCCCACCTTGCGCCAACTTCCCCTACCTCACACTCCCTTCCCAGACCTACAGGTCCCCACCGGATCGTTGAGACGTAAGGGAAGGATGAAAGAAGGGTTGCTTCTCTTTGCAAACTCTTTTGGCAACCCCCCCTCCCTCCCCAACCGTCTGCTTTCCCGCCCCCGTTCCCGCTCCGGGCTGGGGCGCCAACTAAATCTGATCAAAATGCAATTGCCAAGTCGTTAAGGTATTTGAATTTAAAAAAAAAAAAAAAAAAAA
>ML109107.1:0-14962 GCA_003697995.1 Taxidea taxus jeffersonii
AGCCAAAGTCCCAAGGCACAAAAACTTAGTTCCCTAAATACCTATTAATAATTTGCACAAGGCATATATGATTCAGCATATACAAGAAAGAGTATTTAAGAAATGTTTATCAGGGGCACCTGGGAGTCTCAGTGGGTTAAGCCTCCAACTCTTGTTTTCAGCTCAGGTCATGATCTCAGGGATGTGGGAGCGGAACCCCCCGTGTAGCCCTGTGTCGGGCTCCAAGCTCAGCATGGAGTCTGCTTGTCCCTCTTCCTCTGCTTCTCTTCCTGCTCGCTCTTTCTCTGTCTCTGTCTTTGTCTCTGTCTCTGTCTCTCAAATAAATAAATAAAATGTTTATCAACTCCGTCAAAGAGTTCATTGATCAAGGAGGATGAAGACTGAGAATGAGTGATGATGTGCATTCTAGTTAGAGTACAGAGGATATTTTTGATTGAGGCTAAGGACGAAAATACTTTGTTTTCCCTTTATGTGCGGTCTGTCTTTATACACACCCAAGATATTTGTCTATTTTTTCTATCATGTACAGCCAACAGTATGATTAGGAGTGGAACATTATGCAAGATTTAAACGCTATGATAGAGGACAAAAATATAGGGGGATCTTCGAAACAGTCGACAGAGACACCACAGGCGTCTAAGAAGGAAACATGGAAGTCCATGAGGCGAACTTACTTTTACTCAAAAAAACAAATTGTTTTAACACTGCACACAGTCTTTGTGGTCAAGGAGGCTACGGCTTTTTTTTCTCCTTGTGCTTCTTGCATTGAGTCTGGACCGAGATTCAGAAACGGTACACGTTACCAAGCCAAATAAGTGCCTCCTCTGATACATGTCCTTTCACTTACCCACTTACTCAGTCCCTCGCTAACTCATTGTTCCATTTAATTATTATTCACTCATTCATGAGACTGTGCCCCGACCACCTGCCAGGAGCTGAATGAGGCAGTGAGAACAGGACACCAGGCAAAGATGCCCTTGAGTTCACAGAAAGTGGAATCTCATGCAGACTACATTAACCTCACAGGACAAACAAGATATCAAGGAGCTGGGAACAGCTATTTGTGTTAATGACATTATTTATCTCCTCTTTTCTTCACCTTTTCATCCTTGACCCTCCCTGATGCACGAGGGATGTACCGGGAGTGACATGATGTTCTCTCTGGACTCATTCATTGACTCTTCCAATCTCACCTTTTTCATCCTATTTCTACCTTGGATTCTCCAAAATTAAAATGTCAAAAATAAAAGGGAAGTATGCATATTCATAGGCATATTATGGACCGTATATTTACCCAAAATAATTTAGAATAGGGAGATTTTTATAAAGAACCTGGAAGATGGATATTATTTCTCATCCAGCAAAGATCATAAATAATACTTCCTATATTCCTTGTGAGGATTCGGTGGTTAGCACAGTGATTAATATTTATTGTATGCATATTATTAATTTATCAATTATTAATACTTTATTATAAATGCACAATTTATAACAACATATTAGATATTTATGATTATAAATTATAACTTATTAATTATCAATTAATGGCTTATTTTTCTTCCATTTAATTTCCATAAGTACTCTATATAAATATATGTAGGTGCACATTTAAAATGGAAGAAACTAAGAGTAATTAATAGAAAAAACATGTTTTATAAATTTCCTAAAATTGTGTCTTATTGGCTGTCATGTTAACTCCTTTCACTTTCTTTAGAACTGTAAGGTACCCACATATCACTGAGATGAGCAGAGGTTCCAGAGTGCCTAGGCATTCCTATCGTCAATATTTATCTAAGGGAAACTGAACACACTCAATACCACAAACTCAACTTTTAAAAGGAAAACATTAACAATATCCAGATATGTCAAATCTCTGGGCCAATCTAAGGGTTTAGATTCCAGCAATAAGTTAGAAACTGAAAAACATAAGACTTTTTTACGGCTGGAAGTTTACGATGGAATGCATTACCTCAGTAATGCCATGTAGTCGATGGCCTGGAATTCTTCTCTGCTCCACCAGCCCAGAGGGGAAATAGAGTGATTTTCAATAATGCCGTGAAATAATGGACTCAATTCTCCCCCTCATCTCAGGGAATATGGGTTTCTTAAACAAAAAGAAACGAATATCTGCCATTTTCATTCCCTTCCTATATCCCGCAATTGAATCTTTCCAAAATTAGATTTAGAAAAAAACAAAACAAAACAAAACACAAAAAAACCAACTGGTGATTCACACAGAACAGAACTACCCCATTCTGTTGTAGCTTGTCTGTATCTTTGTAAAATGTAGTACTGGTAACTTAAAAATTTACATGCAAATGTTGAATTAAAAAACCCTACATTAGAATAAGTTTCAATAATAAATCAGTAGTTAAAGACCTAATTTTAAAAATGAATTCATCAAATCATTAAAAAATATATCAGGAAGATGGTGAAAAAATTTAAAAAACAAGGCATACATTTTAACTTATGTAACATAAAGATAAAAGGGTAATATCAACATTACTGATGGCAAAAGTTTATTGATCATTTCACATTTTAGCCAGTATATCAATTGCCTTCTGGTTGTATAACATTTGATTCTTGCAAAAGCCATATAATGTAGGTAATTATTATTATCCTTATTTTACAGATGAGGAAGCCATGCTTGTAGTAATAGAATTAAAAACGGACTCTCTTGAACCTATATCTATTCCCAAAGTCTGGAAATTTAAACACTACACAGTAATGGGTTGGTGCATCATGAGCACGTGTGAATGTGTGTGCACATGTGGAAAATGGCTTTTCCAAATGACTTCATCACTTGTATACAGGTGTCCATAATACATAAATTTTGCATAAATATGTATATGTATACACAGACCCACACATAAGCACAAACACACATTGCTGATGGGAGTATAAATTGGTATGATAACCTTGAAAAAATATTATCTTATAAAATGAGTATACAACCCAAGAATATACATAAGAAATACTTTTGTATTCATACAATAGGAGATATCTATATATCTAATATATATATATTTAAAGCCCATGGTACCACTGTTGATAATAAGGGAAGAAAATTGAAAACAAATATTCATTGAACAGAAGACAGTTAATCAAATATGCTATATTCACCCAATGGAATATTACACAAAAACTAAACATAATATATGTCCATATTATGACTTGAAGGGATCTCAGTGACATAATATTTAGTAAAAAAATATGAGCCACAAGAGACTATAATGAATATAACTTTTGAAAAATTAAGTTGATTTAAAAACAAATAAAAGTAATTTATGTTTAGTTAAACACACACACACACACATACACACACACACTTGGCAGATTAATTAATTGCATCAGGGATGAATTTAGGGAAACTTGTGCCTGGTTGGCAGAGTGTAAACAGGGCTATGTAACTTGTTGGTAATTTTAATTTATTGTATTGCATGATGGGTCTTGCTTGTCTATCGCCTTAGTAAAATAAGTAATGCAAAATAGAATAAAAGTGGGTAATTGTAATTCTAGGGTAACATATAATACTGTTTCATGAAGCAATCATTATGATGCATTTTCTTTTGTGCATCAGTCTCCACCTCTAAAAAGAGAAAAGAAACAGCAGAATTGTCCAAATCCAAATTTTCAGTTTGGTTGGGATTTATTTCATTCCAGATGGATACACAGTGTCCGTGACAGGATTTAACAAGATGTATCCTGCTGGATATATGAGCACTGCCCTGTGAGCAACACCAGGTTTTTTTCTCAGCACACAGGGCACTTTGCCTTGTCTTATCTCTGGATCCTTGAATTTCAGGATGTGCTTCTAAGTGTCTCAGACTGTTTGAGGGTGGTTTCTCAAGAAACAGATTCTGAGAGACAGATTTGCAGGCAGGAAGTTGACTAGTAAGTGCCTTTAGGAAAAAAAAAACAAAAACAAAAACAACAAAACAGAAAAAACGTCTGACAGAGCGCAGGAAACAGAGATTGGCAGAAGCAATAGTTGTAGCAAAGATAACCCGCCAGGAGCTCTGTGGCTGGATGGCTTTTAAGAATTTTTTAATAGAGTTAGAGGGATTTTTTGTGTTCTGAGAATTGTATGAGGTGGTTCCCTCTGATGCCTGAAGAGGGCTTAGATGTGAGCTGGCAGCAGCAGAAACTCACTGGGTTGGGGATGAGCACCTACATCTTGAAAGGGTTCTCCGGGCAGCACACCGGACTGTCAGGCCAGGGCCCCACTGGATTTTAGTTGTGTTCAGGGACATGTCCCGACTACCTCTCTATTTGTCACAGTAATAACCAACAGATGGTTGGTTACATTGTTATTCATTACAATCGTACACTCGGATTTTTACAATTCTCACCCTACAATACATTATTGTATTGTATTACCCTCAACTGATTTATTTTCCCAATTTTTAATGTCACAAACTCTGTCTCTAACTAGTTAAGTAGTCTGTCCGATGTAAAAACATTGGTTGCGACAGAACTACAGCACTCACATTGACCTTCTATATTTAAGTCCACTGTTTCTTATAAAATAACATAAATTCAACTTAGATGGACCAAGCATCAAGAGATTTCTGAAAAGCTCATGAGAACTAAAAGGAACTTATCACCCACAAACTGCGTGACCAACAGTTCAGCATTAGGACCCAGGTAAACTTCTTGCAACCCTGTTGAAAGATACTCTTAAAGAAATGTGTTGAGTGCTTTTTGAGAAAATGTACCCAATTCAACCAGTCTTCTACCCTCCATTGTCAACATGGCTCACTATATCCCTTTAAGAAGTTATATTCACAGCGGGGAAATGTCCCATTCTGGCAAATAACAATATTAAATAAGAAGCAAGGAATTAAAAGGGAAAAAAAAACTTGCAATAAACAAAAGCATATATACAGAGAATGAAAGAGAAAGGAAGGCAAAGGACAGGCATCCCCAAGTAGCTATGCCAACAGAGAAGTGAATCAGAATGAAATTTTAAAAAGTTGTAAAAGATGTTTCTTTTTTAAATAGAGAGCCAAAAAAGAATAAAATTTCAATGGATTACAGATAAAACTGTGGGTGGAGATAAAAGATGAGCTGGCATAAACGAGGTTAGAAATGCAGAATAAAAATATAATCAACACGAAAATGATTGCAATACAATAAAACAAGTCACTCTTAAAACATAAGCTGAAGGATAAGCAATTCTATTTGGAAAAGAGCAGAATTAAAATTATGCGAAGAAAATGAAAGACATTTGTTTACAGGCAAAAGTAGAGTCAAAATAAAAGACTAATTTCTCACAAACAAATATGAGACATAAATGTTTAACTTCTATGAAAGTTGCAGGACAGGAATAACCTGAATATTTCGATTAAAAGGACAAACATGAACAAGGTAATGCAACATAGAAAACTATGCACACCTATTCTGTTAAGGCTTTTAGATTTAAGAACATGGAAATAATCTGAAGGATAGTCAATGCTCCTCTTCTACAAATCACCTATAGTGGAAAAATTGCGATGAATTTCAGACATTATTTTAGTATCAAATTAATAGTGTTAAAAGATAAGCTGAACCATAGTCAATTTTTGAGCATATTTGAGCAAAAAAGCAGCGCAATCCTGGAAGTGGTCCACCACAGGAGCTAGGGGAAAGACATTTAAAGAGAAGAAGCACAAGGAAAGCAAGACAATGATTTGGCTTTAATTAAGCTGGTGCATTATTTGAGAAAGCCTCGTTTGGGTGTTTCTAATTCATTGTCCTTAGGTTTCAATTTCTTAACTTTGTGGTCTGACCGGCACAGGTTTCCATTGGCTTTCTTAGGCTTCCAAGACATTAAGGCCACCTCAGTTTAAGGGCCTCTGGGGTTAATTAATTTAACAATAGGATTCCTACAATAAGTAACAACACTTTCAGTAGCTGTGCTGAGAGACAGCAATTGAGAATTCCTAAACCATAGAGGGACTAGCCCGGAGGAAGAATTGAAATCATCTGTCTGTTGAACTAGTCTAACCAGTGGTAGTGATTCCATAATACAACCATTATGACAATGAAGTAGTTTTGCTTTTTGTTTTTCAAAATCATGGGAGTTTATTTGTGCACAATGTTACCTGAAAAGAGGTGGAGAAACAGGGTCGCCCACACAATAAGGCAGTCGCAGCAACAGCAATGGAGTATCTGATTAAGTCACTTGACTTGGGGCGCCTGTGTGGCTCAGTCCCTTAAGCCTCTGACTCTTGATCTCAGCTCAGGTAGGGGTCCCAGGATCCTGGGAACCAACCTGGGGTCCAGCAGCCCACAGGCACTCCTCGAGGGGGAGGGGAGTCCGCTTGCCTCCCTCTTCCTCTGCCCCTCCCCCTGCTGGTGCTCACTCTCAGGCCAGCAGGCGCTTTCTCTGTAAGAACTGAATACATCTTATGAAAGAAAGTCACCAAACATGTGCAAATGAAACAGGCAGACACCCCTGCCCTCACATGCGTTGCACCACTGATAGGTAAGTAAGGCAACCTGTGCTACCCCTCAGATCTGCTGCACTACAAGGGCAGATCCCCAGATTGATCAAAGGATATGGAAAAAAAACTTATCAAAGGGTTTCTGTCCCCAGGATGGCTAGTTCCCTTTTCCTCCCTCCATCCCTCTCCCTCTCTTCCTTCCTATCCCTCCTTCCTCCACTCTTCTCCCTTCACCCATGTGTTCATGCCCTTCTCTATCTAGCTTTCTTCTCTCTCCTCCCTCTTCTTGCCCCTCCTTCTCTCCATATGCACAAGTAATAGATGTTTCTACCATATAGATTTAATAGATGAAAATAACTTGAAGGGCATAAGTGATGGCAAAATGTAAGAAAACTAAAAGTGATGAGAGTATTCATTGTCTTTGTTTCAAAGTCATTTATTTTATCGTAATATAATAAAATGTAATTTTTAATAATAGTTCTATTTAACAACCGGCTTGCACACATTCTGAAAAACTGACGGTTCTCCTTAGCCTGAAGGAGCTCTCAGATGTGCTTCTCTGTAAAGTGATGGGACACGCAAGCGGGGACACCAGGGCACAAGCAGATGGCTATCACAGACTCCCAGAGAAGATATAATGGTGCTTTTACCATAGTGATCTCACAAAGAGAGAGATTTGTGATATATTTTTGGAGGTAAAAAACAAGACCTTTTGATACGTTAGATGAAATTAAGGAAGAATGTACCATATGCAGTGTAATAGGAAAATATATTTATCAGTTGGTTCCATAAAACAGATCTAAAATCAATGGGCCCAGATGTCTTTCAGATTTTTTAAAGAGGTAATCTGGTGCATACAGTATATGTTATATGATACCCTCTTAGGGTTAAGAGTACACTAAAAAAATGCATGAATATTTACATGAGACGGGTAGATAACAACCATAAATAGGACTCCATCAATGCAAGTCATGTTTTGTTGCAAAAAAACCAAAATACTTGTTGTATAAATGGAGATATGATCTATCTTTCTGATGTAAAGATTTCAGGAATTAACAAAATATAATACAAATACTGTTGGAGTCCTAACAGACATGTAGTATGTATGTATGTACATATGTATTAATTTATTTTAAGATTTTATTTATTTGTCAGAAAGACAGAGCACAAGCAGGGGAAGCAGTAGGCAGAGGGAGAAGCAGGCTCCTGACAGCAGGGAGCCCAATGCGGACTCCATCCCAGGATCCTGGTGTCATAACCTGAGCCAAAGGCAGATGCTTAACTGACAGATGCACCCAGGTGTCTGGAGATCTAGTTTTGAAATATAAAGTAATTTCAGGGTTTATGTTTAAATAGCAATGCAAAAGAAAACAAAAAACCCACAAAGTTCAACTCTTGTGACAAAGTGAAACCCAAGCCAAAGTTGTATAGTATGAAGCAAAATGGTAAGGAAGAATCATGGGGATACCATTAAAGGGAAACCTTTTAGAATTCAGGTAAATTCAGGTACTCAGAGATATTTGTTTGGCACCACAGTACAATCATCTAAAAAAAAGTTTACACAAAAATAAACTGCAGATAAAAATTAATATTTTAAAAAGGGAAGCATAAGAATATTAGAATATAACAAAAAATCTGTGTAATAAGCTTAGCCTTAGATTACAAATGTAACAGATTTTATAAATGAAACGATTAATACATTTCATTATATAAACATTTAAAAAATTATACAGCAAAATATCTTATTCAGGTCCCCAAACAATGTAAAATGCAGGAAATATATTTACAATATAAATTAAGGAATAATTTCTCCAACATGGCAAAAATTCCAGACGTCAATAAGAGTAACAATCATTAAAAATTAAGGAAAACTTCAGAAGTTGACAAAAAATAAATAGATAATTGCACAGGACATGTGCATGATAAATCTGGTCTCTTCACTCCACAAACTCCTTTCCCTTACTTCAGTTTCTTCCTCTGGCTCAAAAACTCCATAGGTTCCAGGCCTCAGCTGATTATACAAAGATTCCAATTTTCGCCAAATCTGGAAGGACCCTGGGTAGGCTGGGTTTCCGTCCAGTGAGAAAGGATTATCCTGAGACATCGAATTCACATTCCATGTTTTGTCAACAAACACTATTGGACCACTAGTTCTTGTAACAATGACATTAATTTAAGTATATCCTTCACAGCGTACATTTTTTTTTCCCACTGACAACGTAATCTAAAACTGTATAAAAGGATCAGTGAATGCCCAGAGTCAGGGCAGAGGGAGGAATGAGTAAGCAGAGCAGTAAAACTACTCCATATAAAATCATAGTGGTAGTTACATGTTATTATACATGTATCCAAAGCCATAGACTGTTCAAGAGTGAGTCCTAATGTAAACTACGGTGACGGTCATGTGTCAATGTAGGTTCATGGATTCCAACAAATGTAGCATGTGGGTGGGAGATATTGATAGTGGGGAGACTGGACACCAACAAGGTCAGAGGGCTATGGGAGCTCTCTGTACTTTATGGTCCATTTTGCTCTAAATCTAAAATAGCCCTGAAAAATAAAATGCATTTAAAAAATGCTTATCACCTGGTAAATACTCATACTTCAGTAAACGGCAGTGGTTATTATTTCCGGTGCAATATTCTTCTATTAGCTACAGACCAAAAATGCAAAGGATATCATATTGTGTTTTTATGTTTTCTTCTCAATTTATTCTCTACATTCATTAAAAGGTAATCCAACCCAATGGGTAATATTCCTAAATTACACTCTATGTTTGCAAACATCTCTAAGCTTAAGAACATCGGTATTATAGACATTATGAATCGGATGGTCTTTGTAAATATATATAATATATGTATATAATTCTCAAATTGGTGAAAAATTTGAGAAATTATTGTTGGTGACATCATTCAGTAATGTAACAACTTGTATATTCCAGAATAGGAATAGGAACTTTGCCTGGCCATGACTCTAAATGTGTACTTGAAGCTGAATAGTTTCATACTGACATACATGTTTTGAAATATGAAACAAGAACAATCAATGTAGGAGAAATATGACTAGCAGTCTCTACTCAATCTATCTTATGAAAGGCAAGTGTATTTAAAAGAGATATGAATTATGTGTACTCCCCCCCCACTTTATAAGATAGCGCTTTTCTTCTTAAAAACATAACAAAATACAACAGAACAAAAATTCTGTTGACTCTACGTTGTCAACACGCTGAATTCCAAACTGATAGCATGACATTAAGCAGTACTTCACAATTTAAGCTTCAATCTACCTTGCCAACTTCGTTTCACACAACTACCCAGTGACCTCCATGGGCCAAAAGATTTGGCAGCTCTGAACTTACATTTTCTCTAAAACAGGAATTATGTCTGAGCTACTGTTGGGAGGGAAAAAGGACGAATTTTTCAACAAATGGCAGATGCTATCCCCCTGAAAATTAATTATTTCCTTCTCTGAGGTGTTAAAGAGTGTCATCTACATATAAATGAATCTTGCAGTAGTAACTTTCTACTGCAAAAATTATCCCTAATATATGTATGTATTTTTCACTAACACTTGAGCAACATGGAAAGAACTAAGAGGAAAGAACTAAGTTTTGGAGTAACACATGTTTTATTTGAATTTGTTTCTCCACTAACAACTAAATCACTTCAAGCCAGAATAATGCCAGTATCCTTTAACTTGCTATTCATTAAATGTAAGCTACATAAAAATAAAACTGAAATATAAAAGCATTGCAAATCTGAAGTGTGTTGCATCTCCTAAAACTAAAATTAACGATTTGAATGAGAATATAATGCATATTTATATATGTTCATTATTAAAGAAACAGAAACAATGACAAACAGTTATCTAGACCAACAAGCAATCACCTATTTACCAAGGGGTAAAAATTGCTGTTTATGCTTTGGTAAATATTCTTCCATTGCTTTCTGTTAAATGAACATATATTTAAAACATGTGTAAAATATAATGTCAGGAAGTGGCTTAAGGCAAACACTATTTTGTGACATGTTCTTTTGTCCCTCACAAAGTACTGAATAAGCACATTTGCATAGTTAAGTCATTCAGCTTAGCAAACGTATGTTAAGTGCCCACTACGTGCCAGATAATTTTCAGGCACACTTGGGGTCAATAAGCAAACAGGTTGATGATACTTCTGCCCATAAATCGTACAGTAGGGAAGACAGTGCCACACTCTACCAAAAACTAGAGTGAGGAAATTGCCCGTTTTTAAAAAGTCCTTATAACTAAAGAGGAATCAGTTTGGTAGATAACATACAGTGAGCCCAGTGCATTTCTCTCACCCATATATTTGGCCTTGAATTTTTGTGTTTCTCTAATAGAGAGAATCGCAGATCTAAGTCCTCACATTGATCCAATGTTATTTCATTAGGCTGATTTTGTGGTTGTTGTTGACTCGTTAGGTATATATAAAATATATAAATCAGAATTGTCCTTCAGTGAGTTTTTGCCTCTTTTTCTACTTAACTGCGGATTGTGAGTGTCCCTATATTCTAATCCCCTCAAAACAAGTGGTGGGCTATAAGTATATTTTTGAGGAGCAAAAGTAGAGAATATTTATTCAGTTTTTAAAAAAAACTATCTATCATAGTTCCTGGGACTTAGTCAATGTCCCATAAATGATAGTTTTCTTCCAAATTTTTTTTTTTTTAACAAGAATGAGTAAGTTCCCATGTAAATATCACCAAAAAACAAAAATTAAAAAAAAAACAAAACAAAACAGACAACTCTAATTTTAATTTATGCAATTGAGAGAATGATTGCTTTTTGTTCTCATGAGCTGACCAAACTATATAACAAAATGAAAACCAAAAATGTCTTTTTTTTCAAAAATGTTTTCTAGCATTAAAAAAATGATTCTAAAACTTCTTTTGACATACACATTTTTTATAATATTGGATAATCGCTTTTTAAAAATATTCTGTTTGTCTTGAATGAAACTGCCTTTATATTAACAGTATGTATATCATGGAATATTTTTAAACAAGTAGTGTAAGAAACTTTTTCTTGTTTGGATTACTGCGTATTTCTAAGCAGGCTTTTGAAATAGCATCATTTCTGTTGAATGGTTCCAGTGTTTACCATTGGGATTTAAGCATGTTCAATTAGTACAAGAAATTTTTCCTTGCTTGCATTGTTTCATATTTTCCTGCAACATTTTTAATAGCAGCAATGTTTCTATTGAACAGTTAAAAGAGTATTCAAGATGAAATCACTCATAAACTGGTACATCAACTCTTCCCTACGTTAGAAAAGCCAACCAACCTTACACTTGTTGATTGAGTTAATAGTATGTTTAAAAATACTTCCATGCTGATGAGAAGTTAAAGATTTGGATCATTGAATGGGAATTAGACAAAGAGGCTTTCAGAAAATTTCTAAGTTATAATTTTACTTTAAAATGGCTCTCTTTTATCTTTTCTTTTGGTGCTGCTACTTGTGAAATAGCACATCAAATTCTGTTCTGTGAATGTGTATATTTAACTAGGTAAATTTTGCTTGTAATACCAGCCAAGGATGAATCAGAAATGACTGAGAATTGAGGGAGCAGAACTAAATGAAACACATATAACTGGAAAACAGTAGGAAAATAAGATAGTGAATGACTGTCAAATAAATTCAAAGCTTTCCTTCAAGTTTATTTTTGTATAAAAGTCTTTCTTTAAGGTTACCAGAAGACATCTCATTTGTTACTCAGGCCCAAGTTAAAAGAAAAAAATCACCAGATTTACATTTTTATTAATAATGTATTTTAAGTATCCCTTTGGCATTTTAATGAATTCAAATGCTTCTCTATTTCATTACATACTTAAAATTTTCTACACAGGGTCAGTACATAGGTTTTCCACAAAAAGATAACTGAGGAGGAGTCAAGATGGCGGAGAAGCAGCAGCTGAGACGACATCAGGCAGCAGAGATGAGCTAGATCGCCTATCAAACCATTCCGAACACCTACGAATCCAACAGGAGATCGAAGAGAAGGAAAACAACAATTCTAGGAACAGAAAATCGACCACTTTCTGAAAGGTAGGACCAGCAGAGAAGTGAATCCAACGCGCCGGGAAGATAGACCCCAGGGGGAGGGGCCGGCTCCCGGCAAGCGGCGGAACAACGGAGCAAAGATCAGGACTTTTAAAGTCTGCTCCACGGAGGGACATCGCTCCAGAGGCTAAATGGGGGTGAAGACCTCACGGGGACAGCGTGGACTCAGGTCCCGCGGGGTCACAGAAGGATCGGGGGTGTCTGAGTGTCGCAGAGCTCACAGGTATTAGAGCGGGGAAGTCGGCTGCGGAGACAGAGCCGAGGTTTCCTAGTGGTCGGTGACACGGGCCGGTGCTCTCTGCTGGGGTCCCCACGAGATCCGGGGAGACTCCGACCCGGGAGGGCTCAGGGATCTACGGGGTTTGGAGACTCCAGGGGGGACTCTGCCAGAGACAGAGACGCTTGGTCACAGGCTGGGTGAGCTCGGAGATCCCAGAGGCCAGTGACACGGGACTGATGACGCACGGTCTTCTCTGAGCGCCATCTGCGGGCGCGTGCGGTCTCCGGCGCAAACCTGGGCTGGGGAGACCGGAGGGATTAAGCGCTTTTCTCTAAAGGCGCACTGAAGACTGGGGCCCCGAGCTCTCGGCTCCTCCGAACCGGAGATTGGGAGGCCGCCATTGTCATTCCCGTCCTCCAGAACTCGACAGAAAGCGCGTTCAGGGAACAAAAGCTCCTGAAAGCAAACCCGAGAGGATGACTCAGCCCGGCCCCTGGTAAGGGCGGTGCAACTCCGCCTGGGGCAGAGACACTTGAGAATCACTACAACAGGCCCCGCCCCCAGAAGATCAAAGAAATCCAGCCAAGACCAAATTCCCTTAACAAGGAGAACAGCGGATTCTTATCTGGACAAAATGACAAGGCGGAAAAACTCACCACAAAAAAAAGAGCAGGAGACAGGACCAAAGGCTAGGTACCTAATCAATACAGACATTGGTCATATGTCAGATCTGGAATTCAGGACGACGATTCTCAAGGTTCTAGCCGGGCTCGAAAAAGGCATGGAAGATATTAGAGAAACCCTGTCAGGAGAAATAAAAGCCCTTTCTGGATAAATAAAAGAACTAAACTCTAATCAAGTTGAAATAAAAAAAAGCTATTAATGAGGTGCAATCAAAAATGGAGGCTCTTACTGCTAGGATAAATGAGGCAGAAGACAGAATTAGTGATATAGAAGACCAAATGGCAGGGAATAAAGAAGCAGACCAAAAGAGAGACAAACAACTACTGGACCACGACGGGAGAATTCGAGAGATAAGCGATCCATAAGACGAAACAACATTAGAATAATTGGGATTCCAGAAGAAGAAGAAAGAGAAAGAGGAGCAGAAGGTATACTGGAGAGGATTATTGTAGAGAATTTCCCTAATAGAGCAAGGGGAACAAGCATCAAAATCCAGGAGGCGCAGAGAACACCTCTCAAAATCAGTAGGAACCGACCCACACCCCGCCATCTAATAGTAAAATTTACAAGTCTTAGCGACAAAGAGAAAATCCTGAAAGCAGCTCGGGACAAGAAGTCTGTAACGTACAATGGTAAAAATATTAGATTGGCAGCAGACTTATCCACAGAGACCTGGCAGGCCAGAAAGAACTGGCATGATATATTCAGCGCACTGAATGAGAAAAACATGCAGCCAAGAATACTTTATCCAGCTAGGTTATCATTGAAAATAGAAGGAGAGATTAAAAGCTTCCAGGACAAACAAAAACTGAAAGAATTTGTAAACACCAAACCAGCTCTACAGGAAATATTGAAAGGGGTCCTCTAAGCAAAGAGAGACCCTAAAAGTATTATCAGAAAGGAACAGAGACAATATACAGTAACAATCACCTTTCAGGCAATACAATGGCACTAAATTCATATCTCTCAATAGCTACCCTGAACGTAAATGAGCTAAATGCCCCAATCAAAAGACACAGGGTTTCAGAATGGATAAAAAAACAAAGCCCATCCATATGCTGCCTACAAGAAACTCATTTTAGACCTGAAGACACCTCCAGATTGAAAGTGAGGGGGTGGAAAACAATTTACCATGCTAATGGACATCAGAAGAAAGCTGGGGTGGCAATCCTTATATCAGATCAATTAGACTCTAAGCCAAAGACTATAATAAGAGATGAGGAAGGACACTATATCATACTCAAAGGGTCTGTCCAACAAGAAGATCTAACAATGTTAAATATCTATGCCCCTAACATGGGAGCAGCCAACTATATAAACCAATTAATAACAAAATCAAAGAAACACATTGACAAGAATACAATAATAGTTGGAGACTTTAACACACCCCTCACTGAAATGGACAGATCATCCAAGCAAAAGACCAACAAGGAAATAAAGGTCTTAAATGACACACTGGAGCAGATGGACATCACAATATATTCAGAACATTCCATCCCAAAGCAACAGAATACACATTCTTCTCTAGTGCCCATGGAACATTCTCCAG
>ML109107.1:19962-45376 GCA_003697995.1 Taxidea taxus jeffersonii
AAAGTGCAACATCCCTTCCTAATCAAAACTCTTCAAAGTGTAGGGATAGAAGGCACATACCTCAATATTATCAAAGCCATCTATGAAAAACCCACTGCAATTATCATTCTCAGTGGAGAAAAACTGAGAGCTTTTCCGTTAAGGTCAGGAACACGGCAGGGATGTCCGCTATCACCACTGCTATTCAACATAGTACTAGAAGTCCTAGCCTCAGCAATCAGACAACAAAAAGAAATTAAAGGCATCCAAATCGGCAAAGAAGAAGTCAAACTATTGCTCTTTGCAGATGATATGATACTATATGTGGAAAACCCAAAAGGCTCCACTCCAAAACTGCTAGAGCTTGTACAGGAATTCAGAAAAGTGTCAGGATATAAAATCAATGCACAGAAATCAGTTGAATTTCTTTACACCAACAACAAGACAGAAGAAAGAGAAATTAAGGAGTCAATCCCATTTACAATTACACCCAAAACCATAAGATACCTAGGAATAAACCTTACCAAAGAGGCAAAGAATCTATACTCAGAGAACTATAAAATACTCATGAAAGAAATTGAGGAAGACACAAAGAAATGGAAAAATGTTCCATGCTCATGGATTGGAAGAATAAATATTGTGAAAATGTCTATGCTACCTAAAGCTATCTAGACATTTAATGCAATGCCTATCAAAATCCCATCCAATTTTTTCAAAGAAATGGAATAAATCATCCTAAAATTTATATGGAACCAGAAAAGACCTCGAATAGCCAAAGGAATATTGAAAAAGAAAGCCAAAGTTGGTGGCATCACAATTACAGACTTCAAGCTCTACTACAAAGCTGTCATCATCAAGACAATATGGTACTGGCACAAAAACAGATCAATGGAACATAGATCAATGGAACAGAATAGAGAGCCCAGAAATAGGCTCTGAACTCTATGGTCAACTAACCTTCGACAAAGCAGTAAAGAATGCTCAGTGGAAAAAAGACAGCCTCTTCAACAAATGGTGTTGGGAAAATTGGACAGCCACATGCAGAAAAATGAAATTAGACCATTTCCTTACACCACACACGAAAATAGACTCAAAGTGGATGAAGGACCTCAACGTGAGAAAGGAATCCATCAAAATCCTTGAGGAGAACACAGGCAGCAACCTCTTTGACCTCAGCCGCAGCAACTTCTTCCTAGGAACAACGCCAAAGGCAAGGGAAGCAAGGGCAAAAATGACCTATCGGGACTTCATCAAGATCAAAAACTTTGGCACAGCAAAGGAAACAGTTAGCAAAACCAAAAGACAATGGACAGAATGGGAGAAGATATTTGCAAACGACATATCAGATAAAGGGCTGGTATCCAAAATCCATAAAGAGCTTAGCAAACTCAACACCTAAAGAACAAATAATCTAATCAAGAAATGGGCAGAGGACATGAACAGACATTTCTGCAAAGAAGGCATCCAGATGGCCAACAGATATGTGAAAAAGTGCTCCACATCAATCAGCATCAGGGAAATACAAATCAAAAGCACAATGAGATACTACCTCACACCAATCAGAATGGCTAAAATGAACAAGTCAGGAAATGACAGTTGCTGGCGAGGGTGCAGAGAAAGGGGAACCCTCCTACACTGTTGGTGGGAATGCAAGCTGGTTCAACCATTCTGGAAAACAGCATGGAGGTTCCTCAAAAAGTTGAAAATAGAGCCACCCTATGACCCAGGAATTGCACTACTGTGTATTTACCCTAAAGATATAAATGCAGTGATCCAAAGGGGCACATGCACCCAAATATTTACAGCAGCAATGTCCACAATAGCCAAACTATGGAACAAACCTAGATGTCCATCAACAGATGAATGGATAAAGAAGAGGTGTTATATATATATACAATGGAATACTATGCAGCCATCAAAAGAAATGAAATCTTACCATTTGCGATGACATGGGTGGAACTAGAGCGTATTATGCTTAGCTAAATAAGTCATCTGGAGAAAGACAACTATCACATGATCTCCCTGATATAAGGAAGTGGAGATGCAACGGGGGTGGTGGTTAAGGTGGTAGGAAAAGAAAAAAATGAAACAAGATGGGATCGGGAGGGAGACAAACCAAAAGAGACTCTTAATACTGAGGGGGTGGGGGGGAGAGGGGTTGGAAGAGGGTGGTGGGGTTACATTATATGTTTAAATAAAAAAAGCTTAAATAAAAAAAGCCTTAAAGTATAAATAAATAAATAAATAAATAAATAAATAAATAAATGGAATGGGAGTTTAAAAACAAAAAGATAATTGAAACCTTAAATCAAACAAATTCAGAGAATTTTTCTGTAGTTGTTGGTAACACTTTATTCAAAACTATTTGTCCTTTCAAAATGAAAACAATTGATCAATCTAACATATTATCTAGGAAACAATTTCATTTTCTAACTTTTCACATATTGTTATGCTTTCTAACTCCCAATATCATTACTGATTTGAAAATACTTAAGAAAATTGAAGAAAAAAGATGACAGTAAGAATGTAGGTAGGATGTATATGTAACTATTAGATCTGTATCTAAGAGTCAAGTTAAATCTGACCTTTTTTTTAGCGTTAAGTGCACATTCAGTATCATTAACTCCCCTACATCGCCAGTCCTTCAATAATGCCTAGAACAAATGGAAACTCTTAATGCTCAATCTGACCTAATTTGAGTAAACGTAGCTTTATAAAGAGCTAAAAGGCTGAAATTAATTATTCATATGAAAGAGTATTCTTTGGAAGTAAATATCACCTACGAAGGACCCTTTCTCCTCATTATTTCTGTTTTGTCCTCATCCAAAGTGACATTTGAAAACAAAATAAGACCAAATACACAAAGGGTGTGTAACTGTCCACTCCAGTCAAGCCTGAGTTGCTAAGTTTCTCTCAGCTATGGAACTAATTTCCCAGGTCCGTTGATGGGTCATTTTTACACGGTAGCATTGGAAACTACAATAAGGGATGGTTTACTCATTATCCTACCTTCAGGAGTACTAAAATATTTTTCAAGAAAAACAGATATCAGACTCATGTGACAATTGACTGAAAGATGCTTCTGTAACCACAAAAACACTTACACTGTTGTTTAAAGAAGATTCTGTCTGGGATATAGGAAGCTTAATTAGCCTCATTCCATGACCTAGCAAAGACATCACACAATTTAGGTACCAAATCCTGGGGAAGAGAGAAACTTCAAGAGCTGTGTTTATGAACATCCTTGAGGCCCATGTACTCATTTCTGCCTTGTAATTAATGAATGTGCTCTCTGTGTCCAATCCAGCAAATTAAACTTCAATTTAATAAGCAAGTGTAGAAGCAAGCAGAACAAATAAAAGCAAAACAAAATCAACAAAAAAGTATTTACAATAGCATCAAAAAAGAAATGAAATACTTAGATACAAATCTAACAAAATAAGTTTAGGATCTGTATGCAGAAATCATAATGATGAAATAAATCAAAGATAATCTAAATAAACAGAGGAAGACTACACGACCATGGATAGGAAGACTCATTATTGTTAAGGTATCAATTCTCCCCAACTTAATCATATCACATTAAACTGGAGGTCAAGACTGGTAACTTGGCCATTTTGAGCTTCTCCTGCTCCTGAACCCAAGGGCAAAAAAAAAGGGCAACATTCTAAAGGTCCCCTGTAATTCTATCTGTTGATACTGTGTTGCTTCCATGGAATGAGAGGCTATTAACCTAACTCAAGAGACTCAGTAGGAAGCCTCCTACTAATTCCACATCTAATGGTAAATGTCAGTAGAGGATTAGAGCAACCCCATAGAGACAGAATCCTTAAGAACTTAGACATTTTAGGAAAGTTATCTCTCCTCAAACCCAGCCAAAATAGTCCACAGCATGTTGCATAAAACGGAAAATCTTCAAAAGTCTCAACTCTTTTCCTGATCTGAGTTGATCCATCACATGCTGCTTTTCTCCCTCCTTATTTTACATCAGTGTGTGGAGCTTCCTTCTGTCCTCTAAGCTGTCAAGTCCATTGCTGTACTTCTTATCCTCTTGTCCTATTGTCCAACTCTTACTTGGTATGAAAATATGAATTTGTTATTAATTCTCTGTGGAGGATTTCCTAACCTTTGAAGTTGGCCATAATAATAATAATGATATAATAATAATAATATAATATAATATATATTATATATTATGTATTATATATTATATATATAATAATTCTACAACTGATTATTTGCCACTAATTGAGTGGCTAGCCTTCAACTTTTTTATATCTTTTTATGCATTTATTCTTTTATTAAGAATTATTTACCAACCACCTCCTGTCTTAATTCATTGTGATATCAATAGACACATAATGCCCATCTCTAGTTGTTTCATTCCTGCTCCTCCAATGGTCCTGGAGTCCACTCTGTGTCCATGTCTTACTCCCAGGGTAATTCTTAGACTAGGTGATTATTAATAACAGCAATCTGTCCGTAAATTCATCCTCAGGCATCCCACACTTTGATGACTAACTCCTATTTCCACCTACTCTCTCTAGCATCTGTGCTCTAGAAATCTGATTGTCCCTTTTGTACCTACAAAGCTTCCATTCCACCTCTTTTCATAGATGTTCTTACTTTCCTGTTTAGCTGCTTATCTTCCATGGCCACCATCAGCTTCACTCTTCTCCGTTCTCTGCACTCTCCTCCTTCAGATGCTAGGTAGAACTGAAATTGAACTGTCTACCTCATCAGTATGAGGCACACAGCAAAGCAGGTCTAGAGAAAAATACAGAACCAAAATAACTGGTCTCACTGGAAATATCATAAAACTGAGCCGCAGGTGTGTCCTAATTGGTTCATTTCCCAAGTCCTCAATATCCCCAAAACTGCAGGTGGCTATTTCATGCCTGATCTCTACTCACAATGTTAGTATCATAAACTCTCCCAATCTCATTCTCCACTAATGTTATTTACTGTTTTCCTGAAAAAGGGGAGCTTACACCTCTTTTCACCATCTTTTCTACTTAATGACCACAAATATCTTAACCTGTATTCTCTGCATCAACTCTTCTGATGAGAATCACTTTCCTTCTGCTGTCTGGCACCAACACTTCAATTTATGCTCAAGAGTCAATCCCCTTTCAAACACTTAAGAATCTTGCCCTAGCAGTTTTTTTTTTTTTTTCTCCAATGGATCATTTCCAGCAGCATTAAACTATGCTGCTACTGACATATTCTCTCTCTGTTGTAAGACTTGCTGAATTGATTTATTTGATGGCTTAAATTCCTCTTCCATTTTCTTTTATATGCATTTCATATCCCCCTAATGGCCAAATTTTATGGCTTGAGTAGGCTGAAGTCTCTAATTATTCCATTGAACACTAATTTAGATGTTGCTGTGGAGGTGTTTGTAGATGTGATTCATGTTGACTCTAGGGAAAGGACATTATCCTACATTATCAAGGTTGGCCTAGTTCAATTAGTTGAAAGGCCTTCAGAGCAGAACTGAGACTTCCCAGAAAAGAAGGAATTCTGCCCATGGATTACATCTTCAGCTCCCGTATGAAGTTCAGCCTGTTCTGCCCAATAGCCTGCCCCATGGACTTCCAATTTGCCTAGCTCCCCTCAATTGCAGAAGCAAATACCTTGCAATTAATTCCTTACAATGTATCTCCTGTTGGTTCTGTTTCTCTGGTTGTGTCACAAGTGCTCTACCCACTATTCTACCACAACTACTCTGAGAAGGTCAACATTAAGTTCAGTGTCACAGAATCCAACCCTTGATTGCCGTCCTTATCTTGATTATTAGTCTCATCTGTCATAGTCCATCCATCCTTTTCTTTGATAGAACTTCATCACCTGCCTTCAGAACTTCCACATTCTCTTGATCTTCTTCCTTCTGTAATAGATACTTGTCTCCTTTGCAGACTCTCTTCAGATGCCTGGACAGATAGGTGATATGCTTTTTTGTTTGTTTGTTTTTTGTTTTTAAATTTCAGTCATCCTGATGGGTGTGCAGTAATATCTCATTGTGTTTTCAACTGTATTTTCCCAGTGGTTGATTATGCTTGACAACTTTTAAATATTTTTATATGTTTCCCAGTGGTTAATTATGCTTGACATCTTTTATATGCATATATTCTTTTAAATGTCTTAATGTATCTTCCCTATTTTTTAGTTGTGTTTTTTTTTTTTTATTGCTGAATTTTGAGACTTCTTCATATAGATCCCTGTACCTTGTCAGCTATATGATTTGTAAATATTTTTTCTCACTCTGAATGACTGTTGAATTTTGTCAAATGCTTTCTTCTACACTGATAAATCAGATTGTATGATTCCTTTTTGGATTACATTGGTTGGTTTTAAAATATTAATCCAGCATTGGATGTCTGGAATAACCCTCTTTGGTTATGGTGTGTAATTATTTTTGTACATTTTACCAAATTTTCTTTGCTAATATGTTGAGGATTTTTACATCTATTCATCTGTCTGTTCCACCATTCAGCATTTTCCTATATTTGTTTTATATTTACTGGCTAAACTTTACTTAGTGGAAGGAGTAAGGAAAATTGGATTTAGCCCACCTTCCCAGAAGCAGAAGTACTATCACAGCATTTTGAAATTAAAAGAAAAAAATAAGTAGGAATGTATCTTCAATTTTTATAAGTATATAACAGCAATAAAAACATATTCCTTTTGGGGCACCTGGGTGGCTCAGTCAGTTAAGTATTTGACTCTTGGTTTTGGCTCAGGTCATGGTCTCAGTGTCTTGAGATCAATCCCTGTGTTGGACTTTATGCTGAGCCTGGTACCTGTCTAAGATTCTCTCTGCCCCACTCTACCCTGCTTGTGCTCTTACTCTCTTTCTCAAAAAATATACATATTTTTTTATCTTGTATTCAATGTTTCATTTACTCCAACTGATATATTCTAATATTGTTACTACTCCACGTATTAAGAAAATGATGCTTATAAAAATTACTCTAAATCAGGTCAGTGATAACTAGAGGAGATAGGATTTGAACCTAGAGTAACTGACCTCAGAACCTGTTTTATAACCACAACACCATGTTATGTTTCTTATTTAAATGAGGACTACATTTTAATATGTCACTTATATTTTAATCAGAAAGCTGAGCAAAAAAGATCACTATTATTTTCTTAACATACATGAGAAAATTACATATATAAATACAGACATTATATAAAAATATCTTTGGAGACAAAAGCATTTAATACAAATATTTGTGTAATATATACTTGTATTAGGGCCATGTTAATATAATTAAACCTATCTTATTTGCCTAGAAATATATGTAGAAATATTCTCCTAAAATATAAATCTATAATACATTTAAATGCAAATGAGGTGATATGACCCGGCATAAAGCAAGCTTTATATTAATGAATGGAAGTCACAATAAAGCTTCATTCTATGTTATTTTTATAAAACACATTTGTATTCTAACTAAAACATATTGTAACCTCCAATCATGCTATATATTCTAATATTAAAATTTCATTTTTCAGAATAGAGCATTTTTCATTTACTCATATAATTATGTTTACCAGAAATGTCAATGACCTGTTTTATCACTACATTTTTCTAAATTCATTTGGGTGATGAGGGTTATTATTTACAATTTATAGGTAAAAGTTATTTTTCAGCATAAGCAAATTAAATAATACAAGCCGCTAGAGTACAGTTCTTCAAAAATTAACTGTTAAAAAGTTTTTCTTCATACTCTGGTAATTCTAAAAATTCAATAACTTTGGTAATTCATAAGAATAATGAATAGTGTTCTCATATATTCTTAAGAGACCACATTTGATCTTTCATTTTCCTTTTACTTTATCCTTCTACATTTTCCTTTTTTTTACCTCACTGTGCATATAATTTTATGAAGTAGATTTTTAAACTATAGGATTCATAAAGGATAACATATTTGTCTCATAATTTTTTTAAAAGATTTTATTTACTTATTTGAGATAGAGAGTGAGCACAAAGGGGGGGGGTTGTGGCAAAAGGAGAGGGACAAGCAGATTTTCTGCTGAGCAGGGAGCCTGATCTGGGGCTTGATCCCAAGACCCGGGATCATGACCTGACCTGAAGGCAGACACTTAACTGACTGAACCACCCAGGCATCCCTTGTGTCTCATCCTCTTGACATACATGTGCAATTTAAACTAAAACCTAGTCATCCTAGTCTATGAGGCACATATGATTCTTTTTTTTTTTTTAAGATTTTATTTATTTATTTGCCAGAGAGAGAGAGAGCGCGAGACCAAGCACAGGCAGACAGAGTGGTAGGCAGAGGCAGAGGGAGAAGCAGGCTCCCTGTGGAGCAAGGAACCCAATGTGGGACTCCATCCCAGGATGCTGGGATCATGACCCGAGCCGAAGGCAGCCGCTTAACCAACTGAGCCACCCATGCGTCCTGAGGCACATATGATTCTAAATATGGCATGTAGTAGATTTATTTTTAGAAAAGAAGAGAAACCTTAAAGAAAAAGAATCTCATCTGAATAATATTCCTCTTAATGTCATAATAACAATTAGGCATGCTCACTAATAGCTTAATATATTTGCATTCCTTCATTCATTTACCAATTGATTACTGTCAGAAATAAGGATAGTCACTGGGATATAATATGAGTAACAAATATTTCTATCTCTAAGCCTACAGATGATTTTTAGTCAGAGGCCTAAAGTATGCAAAAATAACTTATCTAAAATATCTTTTACTTTTACTGGGTATGAATATATATTAAGTGCAGCCCAAGGTGTTTTTTTTAATTGTTTGTTTGTCTCAACTGGGAGTTAAAAAAAAAAAATAAAACATACAGTCAGATCTCTCCTTTCATCTCAGGGGTCTGTCTCTCTTAAGCTTGTAATCATCCTCTAAACGAGGTTTCTCCACTAGACGGAAGAAATGGCAGACAGAATCTCATAAACTAAGCACTTTCCTATCTTACCAACTCTGCTCTCTCCCCACTGAGAAAAAGATTATTTCTCCCCCCATGCCCTTGCCTTAGTATTTGGTCTTGGTTTCATGTTTTAAACCAATGATGCACAAAGATGTCATGGAGTACCATGGCATGCAAGGCCCATATCATGCAGCACTTCCTCCCAGGGTCAGGAGACATTCAGACTCACTAGTTGTCATATGAATTAGGCAAGAGCAGTTGACAATCTCTTCGCAAGGAGATGGTTGGGAACCAGAAGTTCTCCACTGTATATTAAAGAAACGAGGAAGAAATTTAGTTTCTACTCTATGTCCACCATAAAAAATATAGAGATAGACATGTATTTCTACATATTAAAAATCTCACATTATTATATTGCACTCTTTGCCTCATGTAACTATCAGAAGTATGTATAAGACATACATTCATTGATGTATGATGTATGATGTATGATGTAAGATATACATACATCAGAAGCATGTATAAGACATACAGAGGTATGTATAAGACATACCTTCTTTACCATCTTCCCAAAAAAGAAATTTCTCAAAATGCAGTTTTACACATCACATCAAACTCCAAGTGCAGGAACTCTGTGTGATACATGTTGTTCTCCAGTCACCTGTGCCTTGGTCATCATGTGAATCTTTATTATCCAAAAACCAATGGCAACCTGTTTTATAAGTCCCTGACTCAATTCTCAGCTTTAGCGGAAAATCCCCTGGACATTTGATTATCTGATCTCCAGTCCAGCCTGTGAGCTGGAGGCAGATACAACGAGGTCTCCAAATAAAGGCATGGAGGCCTGTCAGAAATAGGGCAGCCTGGTCTGAAGCCTGTCCTTTTCATCCAGAAACTAGTGAACATGGCATGAAGTAACTAACATACTCCAACTGTTCACCTTTTTCTATCAAGTATCTTAAAGACATACACTTGATAAGATGTGACCTAAGCTAAAAATGAAAGCAAAGTATAATTTATAAACTTTTAGTTATCATGCTTATCAATTCCAAACTTGCAGCCAGGGCCCATATGATAATCGTTGCTTTTTATTCCATTTATTTCCGTTTAGTCCATTTATTTGACTGTATTTCTGTTAACAGTTTCTGTTTGTCAGGACACTGTTGATGGAAAAGGATAGCAATCCAACTTCAGCTCACCTAATTAGAAAACAAACATGATATTTTATAAAACTGTGAAGTCCAAAGATGGGTGTACCTTCAGGAATGGCTGAATCCAGCAGTACCAACAATAGCAATAAATGTTTATCATCTGGGTCTTCTCAACCAAATCTGGATTTACTTTACTGTGGATTCTCACCAGCCAGAGGCAAGATTCCCAGCTCAGCTATCCCAAAGAAAGAATGTTACTCTTTCCTAGTAGCCATAGACCATTAAGAGGAAAGTCTGTGATTGGCCCAGCTGTTATCATATGCCTGAATTCAACCTCTGTAGTTTGCAGAGAGCATGATTCCCTCCCTCCTGATTCATATACTACAGAATACAACAAAGGGGAAGATAGGATAATAAGACCGAGGCTCAGCACAACCACTTGGAATGAAAGAGAGCTGGTACAGTACAAAAACAAGATATTGAGCAAAGAAAAAGACATAAATAAAGAAGTATAACAATATTCACATTGGGATAGTTGAAAGTTATATAGATGTAGAATCCTATTCAAGTGTATAAATTCATAACTAATACAGTATATAAGATTAATTTTGAAGGGTAAATATCAGTTTGCCAGGAAAAGAAGGGTGGTAAGGGAGGAGGAAACTTGATTCCTAAGGAAAATGTGTTATTTATTATGAAATCCCAAATTGTGAAATTATGGTGCAGTAGATAAAGTTGCCACCCTTATGAGACCCTCTTCATCCCACCCCCACCTCACAAACATACTTCATACTATCTGTGTAGACCATACTCATTCATTCCTGTGTGCATTTATATGCACATTTTCCTTAGGAATTAAGTCTCTTCAGGTATGTAGGTGCTCATATTTTAGTTGAAGGTGAGCATACACCACTATATAATTGTGGAATGTTCTAAAGGCTATATTGGAAATATGTAAAACAATATTTAAGAGTTATAGTTGAAGATGCAGAAATCCAATAAATATTTGGAATTTGGGAAAAATCACAGAGAACAAAAATTTTATGAAATTATCCAGTTTGTAGCTTCATTTCATTAGAAATACCTGCTAAATAACCAATATATTCTATCAGCAGTTCCTGTGGCCAAAATAACGTTCTGCACATGAAAGTGAAGCTTACCTTTTAACTTATTCTTCCATAGTTGTTTTTTTTTTTTTTTTTTTTTCATGCTTACACTGTACCTGAGCTTGATTTCACACAGTGAGTTTTAGGCCGTATGTTAAGACATAACCTCCTGGTCAGAAATAGAATGTAGAAAATATGTGTGGGAAAAATTAAATTATAAGCTTGACTGAACTCATGTTGTTGAAATTTCAGAAATGTTTATTTGCTTGCTTGTTTGAATCAGTCTTTTTATATAAAATTATGAAGGTACTTAACACAGGCGTTTCTCTCAAGCAAGAATGGAAGAAGGGCTATTTCATTAAGAAACAGAACACAGTATAAATGTTTCATTGTTTCTATGAAATTCGAATATGCTTCTCAGTGTTTATATCCCCAGAATATTTCTTGAAATATAAAAAGGAAGGCTTACAGATATGGAGACAGCTAAAAATCAAAAAAATCAGTTATGCATTGTTTGAGATTTTCCTAATTGACATTTTAAGCTTTGAAGTTAGAAAAATCTTTTTTGGCCCTGTGTTCTTATGCTACTCTGTTATAATGAGTACGGCATTTCACCTCTATGGACCTCAGGATCCTCATACGTAAAATTTAGAAAGTAACAGCTTTTTTACAGGTCCTTGTGAAAATAAAATGCCATAGCTCCTACATTCAATCAACAGCTTTTTCATTTTTTTCAAATTGAACAAAAGATAACTCCTGCAATTACCAATTTTTAAATCTTAATATAGTTTCTTTCAAGCAATATTTACAGTTAAAATTCTTAAAATAAAACCCAGAGGGACACATGGGTGGCTCAGTTGGTTAAGCGGCTGCCTTCGGCTCAGGTCATGATCCCAGCGTCCTGGGATCGAGTCCCACATCGGGCTCCTTGCTCAGCTGTGAGCCTGCTGCTCCCTCTGCCTTTGCCTGCCTCTCTGTCTGCCTGTGCTCGCTCCTGCGCTCTCTCTCTCTCTATCTGAGAAATAAATAAATAAAATCTTAAAACAAAAAACAAAAACAAAAAAACAAAACACCTAGAAATGTTTCACTAGTTTGTGGATATATTTTTATTAGGATGACAGAAGAGAATAAGACCATTCCTTGTCTTGATGTAACTAAAATTCAGTAGGGGAAAACAGAACTAGCACAAAAGGAAATAGTAGGACATAGAAGAAGAAGGTATGGTGACATTGAAAATTATTACATAATTAAAAGGTGAATGTTATGATGTGTAACAGGACTTGAGAAAGATGCTTCAGTCATTAGAGGAATGAAAACATTATCATGTTATCAACCAGGAGGCAAATCTATAAAAGAAGTATTTGGATATTTACAGTATTTGTTTGGGTTTTGTTCATAAATATAAAAGTATTATTCAATTCCTGATACTATTTTCATCTCCATTGGCATAATCAACATTGAAAAATGATATTTTGCTTAATATTTAATAATAACATAGATCTGACATTTACTGATACATTCACCAGGCATGATTCTAAATGCTTTCCATAAAATATCTTATTTAATCTCTACACTACCTTTTATATAGGTTGTATTTTATCCATATTTCTCAAAAAAAGAAATTGAAGACAGAAAGTTTAAGTTAAACAAGATTCTAGAGGTAGGAAACAGTAAAGCCACTTATAAATATGATCAAGTGCAAGGATGTATCGTGACTTGTGAATCATCTGTATAAGTAATTACATGGGTGAGAACAGATATGAATGACTTAAGGCCCCATTTCCATTCCATCCATGGAATCACCAACACTGGTCCACAAGTCACTTAGGAAAGCATTATTGAAAAAAAAAATGGTGTTCCTTCTTTCTTTGTTTTTAATCACCAGAAAACACTTCCAGCAAGTTCCTTTGGGAAAGAGACTTTGTCTTTATTTGTCAATATTTGTCAATATTTTACTGGCTAACATAATGACTGGTATTTAGGGCTGTGGGGTAAACGTCTGTTGACAAAATGAAGAACCGTCTTCAAGGAGACACTTCTGAAGAGCATAGAAAGGACAAGTGCTTTAGCATTCACTGATTACCTAACTGATATATATGTATATCAACAATGCACACACATACACACAAACCACTGCTTTAAGTGTAAAAGAAAAAAAAAACTATTTTGAGTTGTTTATATAAAATACTAAATGTGATCTTAGATACACTAATTGGAAAAAAATTTAATAGTAGATTATATCATGAAAACCATTGCATAGAGACCACCCTCTTCACCTCTGACTATGTCTGTGTCTAGCTATATTTTCATCATAAAGAATAGTTACAGCCTAAGAAGACATAGTTTAGGGAATAAAACTAGAAGCGAGTCAGTGAAACAAGCCTGTTTGGATTCTGTGGAGTGGGTTTCCTGGGTTTATCATTCATTTGAAAGTAGTTACATCATTCAGTAAAACATGAATAGGTTAAAATTGTTGTGTGTAGCTTCTTCTTAATTTTGACACCAATCTATCAATAGCTCTATCTACAGTTTTAAGAATAATATAAAACATTTCACCCTAAAATAATGTTGACATTTTGATACAGTTTAAAAGGTATTACAAGTTTGTCTCTAGCCCCATGTTTTTCAAATTTATTTTGAAAGAAGGATAAGGGATTTATTTATCCCATATGTCATTGCCTTAAAGGCTTATGTTTAAATAGCACTATTTCTTTATTGAAGATTTTCAGGTATTAAAAGGAAAAAAAGAATAAATCCCTAAAGAGCTAAAAATCAATGCTACTCACCGTGTGGAATGGTGACTCATTCTGGTAATTACTTGTAACCTATCTATTATAGCGCTGCGGCACTTTGCAACTTTCTGTCTATTAAGCATTACTTTGGAAAGATTTGGTCACATCAATGAAAAACAATCCTGAAATCATGCAATTACAGAACAGCTTGAGGCATATCATCGATGTACTCGAAAACAAAGGATTTTTAGCCCAAAGTGTGCTTTGCTATAATAGCAATGTATTTTCTAAGGTGTAGTTACTCTCCATTGGGGTATTCAAGACTATGATACAAATCTTAAATTCTCCAAATCTGATGCATAGGCATGCATGTTTCTCCAAATTTGATTAATAATTTAAACACTAGATATCCAAAACATCTTGAGTTTTTAAGTAACTTAAAAACATACTCCTCCAGTCCTTATTCTACACTCCCATATCCCATCTCTGTTCAATAGTAATTCCCAAGTGACATGATGAAAGCAAGCATGCTGGTCACACTTTGTCATGTTTATGCCATATATTGCCAGAGCCTGATGGGGGGCTTAATCTCATAAATCTGAGGTCACGACCGGGGTTGAAATCAAGAGTCAGAAGCTTAACTGACTGAGTCATCCAGATGCCTCTCCTTTGCCATTTCTGCACATCATCTTTACCCCCCTTTGCTTGTCTATCCTACACTCTTGTTTAAGCCTAGCTATGCTTTATGTACTTCTTATATATTTCTTGTCCTCTGATCATCTCAGACATTATTTAGTTTTGCTTACATATGATTTTTAACTGTTTTATTGAGGCATAATTAACAAGCACTAAGCTGTACACATTTAAAGGATAAAATTGAATAAATTTATATATATGTACCCTTGCAACTGACTTTTCTTATTCTCTTTCTTTGTCAGTAAAATGAGTATCATGATGCCACTTAAAGATTTCTTGGGGGGGGTCAGGTGTTTAATGAGGTTACCTTTATAAAGTGACTAGCACAAGTTTGGTGGCTCTTATTACATATGTGTGCACATGCCCACACACAGAATTCATCACCACAAAAACAAAAATGAAACACTTCTATCATCTCCCAAAGTTTCCTGGAACCCATTTATCATCCATTCCTCCTGCCCATTCTGAGCCCCCAACAAGGCAATCATTGAACTGCTTTCTGTTACAATAGGTAGAATTTTCCAGTAATTATAAAATTGAATTACACCTTGTGTACACTTTTTGGTCTACTGTCTTTCACTTTGTGTGCTTCTTTTGAAATTATTCTATATTTTTATGTACATTCACTTATATTGCTGCAAAATAGCCCATTGTATTGGATATACCATAGTTTTAATCCATTTCCCTGTCCATGAACATTTGAATTTGATTCAAGTTTGTTTATAACAATTTATAGCTATGTTAAGCATTCCTAGAAATTTTCTTTTTCTTTGATAAATACTCAGGAATGGAAGGGCTAAAAATGGTAAAATGCATGTTTAACTTTTTAAGAATTGATAAACTATTTTCCAGAGTGGTTGTTACCATTTTACATTGCCCCTAGTGCTGCATGAGAGTTCCATATGGTCCACTATCTCAACGACATTATTTGTAGTTTAACTTTAGCATTCTAACAGGCAAATAATGGTATCTTGTGATTGTAATTTGTGTTTCCTTGTGGGCTAGTAATATCATGTATCTTTTCATATACTTGTCAATTGTTTATCTTCTTTGGTGAAATATTTGTTCAAATAGTTTGCCCATTTTATATTGGCTTGTTTTATTATTGATTGTTCAGGTTATTTACATATTTTGAATAGAAGCCCCTTATTAGATATGAATTTCAGATATATTCTCTAGTCTGTGCATTGTCTTTTTATTTTCTTAAGAGTATCTTTCAAAGAACAGAAATCATTATTATCTTTATTGCCATGTTTTACTTTCATGAATTCCAGTTTATAATTCTATAGATTACACTTTTGTTATATCTAAAAATTATTTGTCTAACCCAAAGTCACAAAAATTATCTCCTATGCTTACTTCTGAAAGTTTTATTTTATTTTGTATTGTTTTATTTTAGAGCTATAACACATTTTTAGTTAATTTTTGCATATGACACAATTTTGCATATGGCACAAGATATGGATAAAAGTTTATCTTTTGTATATGGATACATAGTTATTCTGGCAACTCTTGTTAGAAAAACGGTTCTTTCCTCACTAAATTCCTTCAATTTTTTTTCAAAAATCTTTTGACTATACATATGATTGTCTATTTATAGACCCATGCTCTGGACTGAATGTCTGTGTCCCCTCAAAAATTCATTGTTGAAACTTAATCTCCAACATGATGGTATTTGAAGGTGGGGCTTTGGGGAGTTCATTGAGTCATGAAGGTAGAATCTTTATGAATGAGGTTATTTATAAGAGACCCCAGACAGATCCCTGGACCCTTCTACCATGTGGGATTATGTCTGCCTTCTATGAACCAGGAAGCAGATACCTAATCTGCCCAACACCTTGGCCTGGATTTCCCAGCCTCCAGAACTGTGAAAAATAAGTTTACATTTTTTATAAGCTGCCAAATTTGTGGTATTTTTATTATAGACCACCTGAAATGGACTAAGACAACTCTCTTGTGATACTGTAATTTGTAATAAGAAATATGTATTTGGTCTTCCTTCCTATTTCTGGCACAGAGCTCCTAAAACTTTAGAAATTTTCTGGGGTGCCTGGGTGGCTTACTGGATTAAGCCTCTGTCTTCGGCTCAGGTCATGATCCCAGGGTTCTGGGATTGAGCCTCGCATCGGGCTCTCTGCTTGGCAAGGAGCCTGCTTCCCCCCCCCCCCACCCCCTGCCTACCTCTCTGCCTACTTGTGATCTCTGTCAAATAAGTAAATAAATAAGTAAATAAATAAATAAATAAAACTAGAAATTTTCTAAGCAATGCGAGCAGCAAAATGTATTTTCTTAAGTTAATGAACTGGCTTTTGAACCCCATAATGCCTGGTTGTCAGGGGAACCAACTTTGTCAGTAGACGGTTGAAACTCATAGATCCACCTCCTGACCTTCGGGGGTGGGAGAAGGGCGGGATGTTGAAGCAGTTGCCATGGGCCAATGATTGACTCAACCATGGCTATCTTATGAAGGCTTCACAAAAACCCCAAGAGGCAGGATTTGGAGAACTTCCGGGTTGTTGAATGTATGGAGATTTTTCAGGAAACATTGTTCATCTCTTCCATCTGGCTATTACCGAGTTATATCCTTTTATAAAACACTGGTAATCTAGTAAGTAAAATGTTTCTCTAAGTTCTGGAGGCTGCTCTAGCAAACTAATCAAACCCAAGGCAGGGGTCACTGGAAATTTCCATCTGATCTATAACTGGTAGATCAGAAGGACAGGTGAAGAAATGGACTTGGGACTGGCAACTGGTGACAGTAGTGTGTGTTGTGGGGGGCAGGGGGGATGCAGTCTTGTGGACAGACGTTTAACCTGCGGATTCTGATGCTATGCCAGAGTAGGGAGTATCAGATTGCATTCGATTATAGGACACCCAGCTGGTTGAGACTTGCTTTTTGGTATGAGGGAAACCTTCAAACCACACGTTGTAACTGGTGACCAGAATCTTTTACCTCTATTCTGTTCTATTTTTCTATTTGTCTACGGTGACAATTCCACATTGGCTTGATTACTGTAGTTTCATAATAAGACTTAAAGCAGTGAGAGGTCACCATCATTATCATTTTTCAGAGGTGTTTTGGCTCTTCTAAGCTCTTTGCTTGTTCAAGTTTATTGTAGAATTAACTTGTCAATTTCATCAAAAATGCCTGCTAGAAGGTGTTTTTATGAAGTTTCCCTGAAGCACTGCCATGGGATTTATCGACATACCGTGTATGGCTATTTTCTTGCTTTAGCGGAGCAAGGTGAATTATGATAGAGACTCTTGTGATTTGCAAAGCCCAGAATATTTACGATGTGGATTTACGCAGATGGGTGTACGGACCTCTGCTGAAGAACAATTTGGAAGGAATTGGTATTTTAACAATTTTAAGTCTTTCAACACATGAACAAGGTATATCTGTCCATTTATCTATCTTTCATTTCTCTCTGGAGTATTTCATACTGTTCAGTGTTACACATATTCATTACAATTTGTTGTACATAATGTTTACAACTTGTTGTGCATAATATTTACATCTATGTTCTGTCAGTAAATGATCTATCATTTTGTTTTCCTATAATAGTTTTGTCTGATTTTGGTACCACAGTAATGTTGCCCTCATAGTATAGTCTATAAATTTCAGTTGGTACTGAAATCAGTTTCATTTGTCATGCTCAGGACTTCTATCTCCTTGCTCACCTTTTGTCTACTGGTTTTGTGCACTAGTAGCAGAAATTTTGCTTTTTCAAAGAGGTATGTAAAACATTCTAACTATAATTGTTGTGGACTTCTGTATAATTTTTTGAAAGAACGGTTTTGAAATCCTTATCTATAAATGTGGATTTGTCAATTTCTCCTTGCAGATCTGTTTTTGCTCCATATGTGGTTAGGTGTATAAATAGGTTTATTATTTTCCTTTGAATTTGATCCCTTGATCACTATACATATCTTCTTTATTTCTGACAATAGTCTTTGTTCTGAAATCTACTTTGAATGATGGTAATATGACACTTAGCTTTATTTAGCAAGTGTCAATATGGTATATCTTTCCCATTTTTAAAATTCAACCTATTATGTCTCTATATTCAAGGTGTGTTTCCATAGGCAGTACATAGTTAGGTCTACTCCTCTTTCCCACTGTCATTGCTTCCCAGTCTAATCATATCTGATTTTTAAATGAGATGTTAACACCATTTATATTTAAAGTGATTATTTGTATGGTTAGATTTAAGTATACCATTTTACTATTTTTTCCTATTTGTTCCATCTGTCCTATTTGTTCCCTTCCTATGATTTTCTGATTTGAATAAAGTATATTTTGAATTTTTTGAATTGAGCATATTTTATGATTACATTTCATTTTTTGTATACAAATCGTTTTGTTTTGTTTTGATATATAGCTCTTCTTTTTAAGACCCAGAATTCTGGGTTGATAGATTTGTTTCTTGACCTTAAATATATTGTCCCACTCTCTTCTCACTTGTGTTCTTTCCAATATGAAATCTATAATTTTTCTCTTTGTTTTCTAGGTAACATGTCTTTTGTCCCTACTTTATTTATTCATTTATTTATTGTCCCTACTTTAAATATTTTCACTTTTTCACAACTTTTGAGCAGTATGGTTATGATATAATTTTGTTTAATTTTATTCAGGCCTTTTCTGCTTGGGAATGTTGACTTTTTATATCTGCTCGTTAATGGTTTTCATCAAATTTTTAAAAATTGCCATTAATTTCTCAAAATTTTTTATGACATCCTCTCCAGTCTATCATTTCCTTCAGGGACTCTATTTGCACATATATTATACACCTTGAAATTTTCTCATAGTTAACTCAGACTATCTTTATTTTGTAAGTTACTTTTTGCCCCCCCTTTTTTTTTCATTGCTAGCCTTCAAGTTCACCTGTCTTTTTGTACACAATATAAATTCAGCTGTTAATCTTGACCAGTGAATTATTTATTATATACATTATAGCTTTCATCTCTAAGAATTCCAATTTGTTTTATATGTCGCATATGTTTGTTTATTTTTTGGATATTAGGAATAATATTATGATAGCTGTTTTCATTTACTATTCCAGCTATTTGAAGATCTGTATAAATTTTGTATCAGTTTTGTTTCGTTGATTTTTTTCCTCCCAAATTATAAGTTATATTTTTCTGGATTTTGCATGCCTGGCAATCTTTGATCATATGATAGACATTGTGAATTTTGCATTATTGGGTATTATATATTTTTGTATTCCTATCTACCTATTTATTAATCCTATCTACCCCATCTTGAGTTTTTTTCTTGAATTCAGTTAAATCAATAAAATGATTTTGATCCTTCTGGATTTTGCTTTAAGAAATCTTATTAGAGTAGTGCAGCGTTTATCTTAGGGCAAATTACTCCCCACTACTGAGGCAAGACCGTCTGAGTACCAGATCCAGCGGTCCCTGAATTCTAAGCATAACTTGTCTGCTTGGTGGGAACAAGTTCTTCTAGCCCATGCTTGGTTAAGACATGAGATGGCCCTTCTAACCCTCTCAGATGATTGTTTCACAACTTGAGCTATTTTCTGCATGAACATATTAGTCAGCATTCTGCAATACTTGTGAAGGACTCTGTACAATTCTCAGAATGTATTCCTCTTGGCAGCTTTCTCCTCTCTAGTATTTTGTTTTATAAATTCTACTGGACTTTTTTTCTCAGTCTGTCAGTTTGTTCTCAACCCGGGCAGTTTTACTTTCTTTCACTAGTTTAGAAACTCCATGAAGACTGTAGGGACAAATAATAGTGGACTTGCTATGATAATTTCCCATTTCTGAATGATTACTCTGTCCTTACCTCTTGCATAATATGTTGATTTTCTTCTTATTTTTGCTTATTTGATCCACTTTACTCCATTTTTTTTTTTTTTTTTTGCCCAGAAGCATCAGTATCAAATATCATTTTGTACTTTCCAATTTATCAGGGGAATTACCAAAGAAAGGATTTCTACCTTAATAGAAAGTCTACCTTAATTGATTTAAGTTTGTGGAAACAGGAACCATCTATTTTGTTCATATTAGAGCCATAGAACTTAGAAAAAAAAAATCTCATATATAGAAGATATAGACATCTATAATTTATTTATTCATTCATTGTGTATTTATGAGATGAGGCTACAATGAAATTTGTATAAAGTATGTTATTTAAATAAAATAATTCTACTCTTGTATTTTTAGGTGTTATAGAAAATAAATATTATATGATATACAAATATATTTATCCATATATCTGTGACTATATCAATGCCATGGTGAATGATATAAAAATAGCCAAATTTATAAATTGTAAACAAAATGATTCATATAAATACTAATATGCATGCTATGTTATAACAATAATAATAGGTTACTAGAATTTAATTTTATTTAGCTTAACTCTGAAGGTAGATGCAAGTAATTAACCTAAACACATTGTCAGAATTTTTCAAAATATACTACCCACTTGTCTAATGTTCAAAGTTTCTAAGAAAACACGATATGTCAATTCACTTTCTAAAAGGAAGCTGCATCATTGAAAAAATTTACATGAGAAGATTAGTGATGCCAGATGTCATCATGTTATTGCTCAAAAGATAAAATCTAGCATATATCTCATTCACCAAGCATGTTGTTCTAATCCACAATGTCACTATTTTCTTTCTTTTGTAAGAAAATTCTACTATCCAATTTTAGTGATATACACTAAACAGAAAACTACAGTGGTGCAGTTGCTCTTATAGGACAAATTCCAGCATATGTCACTGATGTGTTATTTGGGAAGGCCTTCAGAAATTAAGTAGTAGATATAATTTGTAAATAAATTTGAACCTAAAATTCTGATATTATGTAGTTTTAGGTGGAAAATGAGGGAAACTCTATAAGTTATTCAAAGAGAGACAGTCATCTGGGCAGTAAGATATATTAACAATAAACATAAAAGACCATATCATAGAAAAAAGCTCATGCATGCTTTCTCTTTTTCCCTCTCTCTCTATCTCTCTCTCATGCATCTGTGCACTTGCTTGCTCTCAAATAAATAAATAAATAAAGCCTTTAAAAAATATGGAGAATTGAGTTTATGATAATACTAGAGAACAAAATTTTATACTCAGCGGTTACAGATAATCAACTAAAGAACGGAAATTCTTATAGTTTTTTTCTATCAAAGCTTACATCTTTATTAAATATAATTTTAAAAATCAACATATTAATTAAATTACATACTTATTTACAAAGGAACATACTTTTATTCTGTTACTGAGTGACAGAAATGATTAATAGTAGATGAATTGATAGACATTTAGAATTAAATTTTTTTTAAAGATTTTATTTATTTATTTGACAAACAGAGATCACAAGTAGGCAGAGAGACAGGCAGAGAGAGAGGAGGAAGCAGGCTCCCCGCTGAGCAGAGAGCCTGATGCGGGGCTCGATCCCAGGACCCTGGGACCATGACCTGAGCCAAAGGCAGAGGTTTCAACCCCCTGAGCCACCCAGGTGCCCCTAGAATTAAAATTTTAATTCTGTTTTCTCCTAAACATCATGGTATAAGTAATACAGGGACATGGTTAAAATGCATTTGTTGTATAGTATTCTCCTCTGAGGACATTGTCAGTGTGATTCAAAAGTATACCTAGTTGCTGTTTTTCAACTCTAAAGATTTCTTCCTGGTGGTAAGCATATGAAAATGCCTACGTCTGCAGTATGAAGTGTTTTCACTGGGAAATAAAGGCTATTGAAATTTTTCCTCACATGAGAGTTTAAATAAAAGAGTCTGTTCCAAGAGGAAAACATTAATTTTTGAAATCAATATTATCTTCAAGCTATCGATTCCTTTAAGGATAGTTTATTTTTATATTTTGCATTTTCATTAAGGTATAGTTAAATTAATATTTTATAAATAGATACTATTAATCTGAATTTGGAAGAGGATATAAAATCTCCTATAGGTGACTCAATCAGAAAGAAATTTAATGCAGAGTGTATGGAGCTTGTAGAATTAGTTGGAAGTTGGAAAATCATTCTCAAGTCCTCATACCTTAGAATGACTCTCAGAACTATATGGAGCTATTTCTCAGAATTTTATGCCAGTGTATCCTCTGAACACTAAGAGACTGGAGAAGGTTCATCCAAAGCTACAACCCTGAGCCTCCTGAGTTATATGAAAGTCATCTCTATAGACACTATTTCACAAGATCCAGGATGTGAATCTTATTTAGAATGAACATTAGAAACTGCTGATGGAAATTCATGAGTTTGGTAAATAATGACAGTTGCTAACATTCTAGAATGTTCTCTCTTCTAAATTATAAGGACATCTAATTGGTAAACAATAATTCATATCCCAAACCCAATCAACAACAGAGCTGGTGAAATATAGTTTTTGGGTTTTTTTTTTTTAGTTTCTATAAAACATGGAGGTTGGATAAAACCATTCCAGGATGTCTCACATGGTTATTTTAGTTTGCATAATATATACAAAATGAAGTGTCTCTTGAGAGAACTGAGATATCCTTTACAATTTAGGGCTAATGTAATTTTTGTTTGTTTAACATTCTTGATAGTTATTATTAACTAATTCAGGTAAGTAAATGGTGGCACTGTATTTGAAATTAATGAGCCATTCTATGTGTAAATCTCATTTGAATATTGAAAGCTGAAAGCAGAGCTTTCTTTCCTAATTAGACACTCTTTTCCTAATCATTGTAGTGTGGATATATATAAAACAGTGAAGAACACTCCACCAGTCATATTGCCAGGGAGTTTTGAGTTGTAATTGCAATATAGATATAAGATCCTACAATTACTGTCTGTAGTAGGACTCTTTGTTGTATGTTTTATTTTATTTTAATTTTTTAAGTTTATTTATTTATTTATTTATTTGACAGACAGAGATCACAAGTAGGCAGAGAGGCAGGCAGAGAGGGAAGGGTAAGCAGGCTCCCCGCTGAGCAGAGAGCCGATGCAGGGCTAGATCCCAGGATCCTGGGATCATGACCTGAGCTGAAGGCAGAGGCTTTAAACCCACTGAGCCACCCAGGCTCCCCTGTTGTATGTTTTATTATTTCTTACTGGTAGTATATCTCCTAGGACTCCTTGTTGTATGTTTCATTATTTCTTGATACTATAGCAAAACAAACCTAAATTTCCTGATATATAAGAAAACATATGTTTTTGTCCCCCTGGAATCTTTTTCACAAGTTGCCAGGCCACAATTTAGACAGTTTTACTGAACAGCATAAATGCTAATGTTTCCATGGTGACTCCATTCACATGACAGTTACCAGATTTCTTGCTTTTAAGGTGACATTTAAGTAATTCTGAAAATATTCACACATAGAGACAGGTCCTATGTAATTCGAAGTTAATTTGAGCATATATATTAACAACACTTACGTAACCCTAATTGATTGAATATCTTCATTCTCCATAGTGGATATGCACAATTTTGCTGATTTGTTAAACAATTTTAAATGTATCAAAGATAACTATATGTATTGTCATCAAAATATAAACCTTATTAACAATAATTCTTAAATGATTAAAGTGTATTTTTAATGATAAGTGGCTATACATATAGAGACACACACACATAAATATTTACTTACAAACTCAAAAGTACTCATCAAAAAGTAATGCTTTACTATAGGCATCAACTTTGAACCTAGACTTGATTTGTTATTATTCATTCAATTTTTTAATTTAAATAATTATTTAAATAAATAATCAATGTCAACATTATTTGATCTGGAAAAAAACTATTTAAAAAAAACAAGGAAGACATTTTTTCTAGCATATCCTGATACTTTATTACTGTACTCCTTATAAATCAGATTTTAGGAAAATTTTCTTGAAAAAATGTAAAAAGTCATAGTATTCAGGGATACTTTATTTTTTTATTTTTTAAAAAGATTTTATTTATTCATTTGACAGGCAGAGATCACAATTAGGCAGAGAGGCAAGTAGAGAGAGAGAAAGGGAAGCAGGTTCCCTGGCGAACAGAGAGCCCGACGCAGGGCTCCATCCCAGGACCCTGGGATCATGACCTGAGCTGAAGGCAGAGGCTTTAACCCACTGAGACACCCAGGCACCCCCTTCAGAGATTCTTTATTAAATAATTGATTATTTTCCTTATTTTAAATATTTAAGAAGGAAATTAAGTATTTCATATTTTGACAAAAAAAAAAACTGGAAGGAAATGTAGGAATCATGGAAACTCATGAGAGTTCAATTAATTATCTCTATGTACCAGAAAATTTGGTTCTATCACTATAAGTTTTAGTTTACTTATTCATAAAATATTCAGATAAAGACTAGTTATTTATATCATCTCTAAAACCCTTTAAAGTATGAAACTTTATTCATGGTTTATTTTATACATTCAATATATTTCATTATAAAGAAAATTTCAAAGTATCTTTTTTGTAAAGATTTTATTTATTTATTTGACACAGAGAGAGAGAGAGAGAGAGAGAGAGAGACTGTGAAAGAGGGAATACAAGCAGGGGAAGTGGGAGAGGGAGAAGCAGTCTTTCTGCTGAGCAGGGAGCCCAATGCAGGGCTCGATCCCAGGACCCTGGGATCATGACCTGAGTTGAAGGAAGATGCTCAATGACTGAGCCACCCAGGCATCCCCCAAAATTTCATAATATCTTAATCAAAGAGCAAATGTTTACTCCAGTTAAGAAATAAATGTGTCCATTGTCATTTAAAAGTTACAGTACTTATTCCAAGTGCATAACTGTACCCTATATCTGAGACTTAAAAAAATAGCAACATGGGAGAGAGCCATACATGAGCACATTTGTGCTCACATCCCTATGATACTAGTGTCAGG
>ML109108.1:0-15071 GCA_003697995.1 Taxidea taxus jeffersonii
TTTCATGATCAGATTAGCAAAGATCCAAAAATTAGATAATACACAATGTTGTTAACAGAAGGAGGAAATAAGTATCCACATACATTTCCAGGGAGAGTGTAAATTTATGTGGCCCCATACAAAAGGCAATTTGGTAAGATCTATCAAAATTATACACGTTTGTGCTTTTTGACCCAACAATTCTATCCCCAATAAATTATTCTACTGATACAATTTTTCTTTCTCTAATTTGGGTATATGCAAGTTTACTCACAGTAGTATTGTTTGTAATGGCAAAAGACTGGCAAAACATAAATGTCAATCAATAGGGGACCAGTTATATGGATTATGGTACATCCATAAAACGCTATCAAATTACAAAAAAAGGATAAGAATTATAAAAAAGAATTTTAAAGATTTATTATATAAAATTATAAAAAAGAATAAGAATGCTGTGTATATGAAGATATTCCCAAGGTATATCATTAAGTGATAAAAGTATATTGTTAAGAAGCAAGTTTCATTTAAAAAAGAGGGAAATTAAGAATCTGTAATTGCTTTAACATGCATGAAGTAACTTTGAAGGATACATATGAAACAAATGTTAATGGTTCGTGGTTTGTGGGAGAAGGATGGCAAACAAGGAGGAGAGGAATAATTTTCACCATATAGCTTCTAATACCTTTGGCTCTTGAACACCATGAATGTTAAAAATGCTTATTTTCATACTGCCAAAAGATTTTTAGATTTACCAGGAAGAATAAATAAGTAGGAACAGACAAAATCGTGAGAAAGATGTCTTTCCCTGTTGGGTAGCAAAATGCACTCTAAAAATACAGCTGTGAATTAAAAATGAAACTGTGTTATATTGACCCAATAGAAGTAGCCATGGCAGTGGCAAAGAACACAGAAACATACCTACATGTGTACAACATACAGTACATTAGATATGATACAGGGTGCCTGGATGACTCCATCGATCTCAGGATCCTGGGATCAAGCCCAGAATCCAGCTCCCTGCTCAGCCGGGAGACTGCTTCTCCCTCTGCCCCTGATCGTGCTCTCTCTCTCTCACTTACTCTCTCTAATAATAATAAAATCTTTACAAAAAAAGAAATAGGATACTTGTCAGTAGAAAAGATAGATTATTCAGCTAATGGTAATGGAATCAATGGACAACAATTTAAGAGAAAAATAAATTTAGATCCCTACCTCATACCATATTATGAACTAATTCTAAAAGAATAAAAGAAAAGAATTAGGCACTTCCAATAATCTACCTAATGCCAAAAGAATTCTTGTTTATGAGGATATGGTGACTAGAGCTGGACTCCAAGCCTGAAAACCACTTGAAATGTTCTGTGAATAAGCCAAATTAGAACTCCCTCAGAGAAGCAGACTTTGATAACCATCTCAGTCTCAATGACCCCCAAAACCGCACTTATTTCAAATCAGCTCTTCGCAGGCAGTTAAACAGAAACTTATGCTGCAACCTATTTTCCTCACTAAAAAGTCACAGCTATTCTCTGTTGCCAGTTTGAACTCCCCAGCAACAGTAGTTTTGAGTATTCTTTTTAGGTTTCATCTTACAGCAGGTACCTGAGTGGTTCCTAAAATTGGCCCATCTTCTAGGCTGTGCTGCGGCTATCTGGGTGTTTTCCTAAAAGGGCTCTTGATTTGCACCGGAATCCTAATCCTAGATTCTCAGCATGAAATTATTTTTCTTTGACTTTTTTTCCCTAGCATCAGTTTCCTTCGTGAATTTATATTTTACCGCTCACTGCACAGTCTTTGAGTCTTAACACTTTATCTTGCACGTTAGGCAATGACTACAAAAAAGAAAGCTACTTTTACCTTAAGATTTCTTTCCCTTTTCCTTGCTCTGCTGTCCTTTCTATCTATCGAGGACTTTATTTGTTAACCCCCAAATCCGTCAATTATATATGTGGAAAGAGAAATATTTGCAAACAAATGAGGAATACGAGGAGTATTTCTCCTAATTTTTGTTTGCTCGTTTCTCTTTTAGTTTGCTTCCTTGTTTGTCTCAATTAAGCAGAGCTAGGGAGTGTATGTGGAGTCAAAATACACCTGGGTTCAATTCTCAAATTTGCCTGTTACATGAGAGATCATGGATGCATTACCTAACCTTGCTGAAGTTCAGATTCCTCACCTATCAACTAAGGACGACACCCACCTCCTATAATTATAGCGAGGATTAAATGCATGCCACTGTAATAGTAGGGATACTGGTGCTAACAATAAATCTCAGTTGTTCCTTTTATCTTCTAAATGCCTAAAAATTTTGGCAATTATGAACATTGATGATGTCTCCTTGAAAGACCATGTGGAACTGTGGCCCCAGCAATCCTTCTGCCTCTGCAAGAACAGCTCTGTTGCTGGGCAGTGCTCATCCTTTGGATGTGAGTCACAAAAATCTATCCTAGACCCTAAGAAAATAATGTTTTTCCTAAGCTGCAATGCTAAAGGGATGCTTTCAGAGCAGAGAAGTGGAGTTCTTTGGAACCATCCTCCTATTTCAGAAGCAACACAGATTGGTTTTTAGCTGCCCACAGAGAGCTATATTCCAGCAGAGGGGGAGATGTGATCTCTGTGGGGTCAACCTGAGGAAGATCAGGAAATGGACTGTGAGTAACAAATGCCTTGTCGCATTGAGCTCTGGTTCAGGAACCCAGCCAGGGCCTCCGAGTGGGACAGCCAAGTACACAGCATAGCACTGCGGGTTCCCACAGGAAATTGTAACTGGATGGATGCATTATTCCATACGAAAAGAGTTGCTTCAGGACTGCAAACATGTTTAGGGGGGTTCCTTTCCAGGGAGCATGCTTATAACGTATATAAATCAGTGATTCGAATCCTCACTTGAATATAATGCTGACTATAAAGAAATTACTCAAGATTCAGGCCCAGGTCACACCTGGAAACCTAAACCTACAGGGTGGACACCTGCAGCCACCTGGCAAAAGCTAGTTAGCACAATCCGTGGTAATTTCTGCCAAAGTAATGCATATATGTTGGTGAGGCTAAGGGGTTCCAGAGGCATGGTGGACATCAGAAATTATCAGAAACCTACAGTAAAGAAACAACATGGCAGGGGAATGAAGGAAAGAAGTGAGGAAGGAAGGAAGGAAGGAAGCAAGGAAGGAAGGAAGAGGAGAGGAGAGGAAAAAGAAAAAGGGAAAAAAAAGAAAATGAAAGGAAAGAGCTGTACTTGGGCTCTCTTAGTTAGTGGATAGGCAGTACAGATACATAGATATTATTCATCAGATTTCAGGTTTGGGAGCTAGAAAAGGGCATATACAGATCTAAGATACTATAGAGAATGGGAGGGAATTTCTTTGAGGAAAATAATATAGATGGTTCCTCTTCTAAATCCAGTGTATTTCTCTATCTTCTCATTCAAGGGCTCACAGCCACAAGTGATAGAGGGAAAACTGATGGGGTTGGAAACAGAGAGAAATCGCCTTCCCTAATGTCCCACCACCTGGTTTCATTGTGGACATGATGATGTCCACCACTATCCTTAAAAATGCCATCTTAGGGATGCCTGGTGGCTCAGTTGGTTAAGCAGCTGCCTTCGGCTCAGGTCATGATCCTGGTATTGAGTTCCACATCGGGCTCCTTGCTTGGCAGGGAGCCTCCTTCTCCCTCTGCCTCTGCCTGCCACTCTGTCTGCCTGTGCCCGCTCTCTCTCTCTCTCTAATAAATAAATAAAATCTTTAAGAAAAATGCCATTTTAAACAAAACCAAGAGTAATGCCGACAAATATATCAATGTGGTTTAGCAAGGAGATAGATACTTACAGATTTTACTTCTATTCTGAGGAGAAATTTATGTAGGAAAGATGTTGGGATTTGGAGCCGATGGCCAAGAAAGAATTCTTGAGATGTCTTTGGTGCAAAAAGGTGATTTTATTAAAGCACGGGGACAGGACCCATGGGCAGAAAGAGCTGCACCAGGATCATAAAGAGTGGCTGATTATACACTTGCAAGTTGGGAGGGGGTTAGGGATAGCATAAGTCTCTAGGGAAATTTGGAAGCAAGGTTTCCAGGACCTTGTGGGAGCTAGCTATTGTTAGGTAAAGGTCATTTATTACTGCCTAATAAAAATCTCAGTCATGAGACCATTCAGATGTATTTTGGTGGGCCATATGCTTGGGGGATGATCGCCAACACCTATCCTGGGGGATAGAGATAAAGAAAGTTTCCAAAGGAACTTTTATATGTTAAAGTAGACTCACAGCATCCTGGGGGGACCGGGCTAGGATTGTTTTTGCCCTTAGCAAAGTATTAACATCCAAGCAGCTGAATTCCTAGGGGAATGTCACTACACCTATTTCGAGGACTTGTCAATGGGCTATAAGGAGTAAGGAAATTCAGTTTTTCTCTTGCCTCTGTTACCTACAGCAAAATGACATTTAACGTCTTTAGGAGATCTACTTGAAGAAAAGAAAAAAAAAATAAGTGTCTTAAAGGCAGAGAACACATTGTCTCTCACCTCCTTGGGCTCAGCTTTTCAAATAAACTTTTTATAATAGATTTAACAGAAATAGATTTAGATTTACAGACAAGTCGCAAAGATAGTATGGAGAGTTCTCATATGTCCCCCACATAGTTTGAACGACTGTTACCCATCTTACATTGTACGGTACGTTTGTCACCCCTAATAACCAAAACTGCTACATTATTATTAACTAAATTTCATATTCCCATTAGTTTTTCCTAACGTCCTTTTTTCTGTTCCAAGATTTCATCTGGGACAAAAGAGTACATTTAGGTGTTATGTCTTACTTAGGCTTCTCTTGGCTGTGACAAAAGTTTCTCAGACTATTGTTGTTTGCATGACTTTGATGGTCTTGTGGTCGGATATTTTGTAGAAAGTCCCCTCAGCTGGGGTTTGTCCACTGTTTGTCTGATTTGCCCGCCTCATCCCAGCCCTTCAAGTGTACATTCTATCAGCTGCACCTGTCACTGATTATGCTAACCTTCGTCACCTGCCGCAGGTAGTGTTTGTCAGGTTTCCCTCTTGTGGAGTTACTCTTCTTTCTCCTTTTCTTTCTTTCTTTCTTTTTTTTTAAAGATTTTATTTATTTATTTGACAGAGAGAGAGAGATCACAAGTAGGCAGAGCAGCAGGAAAAGGGAGAGGAAGAAGCAGGCTCCCTGCTGAGCAGAGAGCCTGATGCAGGGCTCCTCCAAGGACCCTGAGATTATGACCTGAGCCGATGGCAGAGGCTTTAACCCACTGAGCCACCCAAGTGCCCCAGGGTCTAGTTTATATACAGTGGACAGAGACTATCCCTCTAACAGGTATTGGAGCTGAAACCTAGAAAAGTGAGGAAACAGGATATGTGGATAAGTAGGAGAAAAGCATTCCAGGCAGAGAAAAAGTGAATACAAAGGCTAAGGGGTGGGCAGCTTGACTTACAGGAAACACAAAGAAGACCAGTGAGGCAAAAAGGTGACAGAAGCAGCAGAGAGGAGAGCAGGATCTGAAAGTGTCTTGCAGGACGCAGGAGAAATGGGCAGCTATTCGAGGATTTTTAGAACAAAAATGACATGATCTGACATATTTTAAAAGGCTTATCTGGCTGTTCTATGTAGATTAGACCGGGGAGAGGGAGAGGGCAAAGATGTGTTTTGTTTTGTTTTGTTTTTAAGATTTTATTTATTTATTTGACAGACAGAGATCACAAGTAGGCAGAGAGGCAGGCAAGGAGAGAGGGGGGAAGCAGGCTCCCTGCCGAGGAGAGAGCCTGACTCTGGGCTCCATCCCAAGACCCTGGGATCATGACCGGAGCTGAAGACAGAGGCTCTAACCCACTGAGCCACCTAGGCACCCCAAAGATGTGTTTTTAAACATAGATTTTATTATGATTCATAACAGACCAGGATACTTGGTTACTTATAGTTCAGAAGAGGAATGGGCATGCCAAGCCCTGCAGGGGATAAGTGAGGAAGCACTGGGCTTGGTCAGGAGGCAGAGGGAGCTAGAGGAAAACATGGGCAAGCCCCCCAGTGTGGTTTCGGTGGGAAAGGTAAGGCAATGCAGGCTCTGAGGGTTTGGGCTTGGCTAGTTTGAATAATTTCAGCGGACTGCACAGTGGCTCTCCGGTAGTTAGCTAGTGCGAGCGTGATTCGGGCAGGGAGAAAATGGTCTGGAGTGTAATAGCTCTATAAAGGAGGTGATTGGGGGTGTGGGCTTGTTGGTTTGCATATGAAAGGAGTACTTGCAGGCCAACACTGTTTGGATCTCTAGAAATTGGCTAGCCCTGGGAGGGGCAATCTCTTCAGGGTCAGCAAGATGCAGATGTCAAAACATCAGAGGGACGCCTGGGTGGCTCAGTTGGTTAAGTGGCTGCCTTCGGCTCGGGTCATGATCCCGGCGTCCTGGGATCGAGTCCCGCATCGGGCTCCTTGCTCGGCAGGGAGCCTGCTTCTCCCTCTGCCTCTGCCTGCCTCTCTGTCTGCCTGTGCTTGCTCTCTCTCTAACTAATGAATAAATAAAATCTTAAAAAAAAAAAATCAGAAACATGGTCGATAGAGGATGGTGTCAGAAGAAATACTTAGGAGGTTATTCAGTAACTCAAGGGAGAGGAAATGGAGATAAATGACTGAGTTTGGGTTAATTTTAGAATAGCTGACAGGCTTTGAAGATGATTTAAGTGCGGTATATGAGAGAAAGAGAAAAGTCAATGATGACTCCAAGATTTTGGGTGCAACCCACTGCAAGAAGAGAGTTGCCATTGATTGAGATGGAAAAGACTATAAAAGGAAGTAAATAAAGAGTTTTGTTTTGAACTTACTAATTTTAGGAATCCCGGGCAATTGGACATATGTGTCTATAATCCAGGAGATGGTCCTAGCCAGAGATATAAACTTCGGAGTCATCAGTATGTAGATTGTATCTAGAACCATAACTAATTCAGAGATCAATTTATTATTGATAGACATGAAATCTCAGAACAGAGTCATGGGTTGTTCAAATATTTGCACCTCAGGAACATGAAAAGAATCCAGTTGCCAAACAAAAAGGAATACAAAGAGAGAGTCGTCTTCATTGCTGAGGAATCTGAACCTTGGTTTTCCTGCCTGTATTAAGTCTCTGTAGACTTCCACTAACTTTACCACTGGATGTGGTAGCATTAGGAGACAGACACAAAAATTCCCTGAGATTTCGACATATTTTTCTTCCTCACTGCAGAACAGCAATCATAATGACTGGTAATAAAATTAATCACCCTAGCCAACATAGCCTTTTTGGCTTTTGGGTTCAGTAGTGTCAGGAATCTAAAATGGCACTGTGTGTCCCAGCTTCCAGTGTAGTGGAACAATTGTTGTTATTCAACCTTTAAACCAGCAGAATTCAAGGTCAAAAGAATGGGAGAAAAAATTTTGCAAATGGGTTAGAGCACTGACTCTTTCACATATTCCATGAGTACCATATATCTGCCACAAATTCAAAGAATATATTAAATACTACAGGCAGTACTCTAATCAGGTAATGTATTATCCCCAAGCTAATGCCCTAACTGACTATTCAATAATCCATTTCTCCACATTATAAGGCCAGCTGCTTCTGCATACATGTAAAGTTGGTAATTATCTTAATAGTCAACTTGCTGTTTCACTTCTGTTACTTTAAAATAAATTCCTTGATCAAAAGCAGTAATAGATGGGATGCATGACATTGAATAAGTCATAGATGTAAGCCACAGGATGATGTTTCTAGATAGAGAAAGCAAATCCACATTCAATATAAATATTCATTACAGGAAGAGATAATTATTTTCCCTTCCATGATAGAAGGGATCCAGATATAATCATCCAGCTACCAGGTAGCTGACTGGTCCTCCATATTCTATATCTGTAGCTCAGCATTGCCCTCTGCCATTGGCAAGTGGGTCCTTAGCAGCAACAGTAGCCAGGTGAGTTTTGCCTAGATGTCCATGTTATTAAATACATACTTGGCCAGCCTCCCTGATACCATAGCCACTTTATTGATGAGCCATTGAGAAAGCATGAGAATTGTAGAGAAAGAGACTGACACTCACAGAGTTACTTGTCCAATTATTTAGAGCCATCTCTGCAGTAGGTGGCATTTAGAAGGCCTTTTTAGGGGTGCCTGGGTGGCTCAGTTGCTGGGCATCTGCCTTCGGCTCAGGTCATGATCCCGGGGTCCTGGGATGGAGACCTGCATTGGGCTCTCTGCTCAGCGGGGAGCCTGCTTGTCCCTCTCCCAGTCTCCCTGCTTATGTTCCCTCTCTCACTGTGTCTGTCAAATAAATAAAATCTTATAAAAAAAGGCCTTTTTAGTGTAAATAAATATCCTGTGACATCCATCCACATAGCTCTCCCTTCTTGCCCGTATCTTGTTATCATCAGTCCTCCAATTCTATTCCTTCCAAGCCCCTGATCACTTGACCATACCATTAACCAGGCAGCATAAATCCAAACCTCAGATTATCTCAACTCCTATGCAAAATAGACAACGAGTTCTAACTGTGGAATGATTTATCTGACTTTTATATCCACCATTAAATGGGATTATAATTCTCAACAATGAATTTATGGCAGGTGCTAGTGTGTCATATACAACCACACATAAGCCAGAATCTAATTTATTTTTTCCTACTCATCTAGTGATAGGAGACTCCCTAGGTGGCTAGAAGATGCACTGAAGTCTGGGTGAAAGTGCAAGAGAAGGTGCCCTGGGGTTGTGGATCACCTGCTTATATCATGTACATGTACTCCAGCCCAATCCTGAGTGTACCATTTACATTTGATGAAGGTGTGCCACTTGGACACCTAATTTTATAACTTGGTGGATCAAATAATACCCAATCAATAATGGGCATCTCGGGTCATGTGGTCATGTTCGGTCTTATGGTTGGATATGTAATCTCAATCAGGTACATTTGCAAACAAAATTTTTTGCCCAAAGAAGAGAGGTTGTAGAAAACTGTATGTTTTTGTAGGAAAGTCTAAGGGACTTTGGTTCCCTTATCAGGGATTTTCACAGGCTCCCTTCAACATCCTGTCCTACCGTGGACACTTAAAGCACATTGAATATACTATGGCATAGGAGTCAAGTGGGAGAGCTTCTTGTATGTAAGCTAGAAAGAGCTGAAGAGACTTGTCCTGCTCTGCAGTCCACTCAAACCCTTCGGGATTACCGAAGGGAATGTACACTGATAAATGCTGTACATCTATATGCCTTCCAAGTCCCAAAGATACAAACAAGGCTTCCTTTCTTATTAGTAATAGTGCCTTAAAATGTAGCATCTTGTTTTGTACTTTATGAACATCACTACACAGTATCCAAGAAACTTTACTGAGATTTCAGCCACTAAGTGTGGGATTTTATCTCCCAACTTCCAAAATAATTATATCCAGGGGCATTTATGTTTCTCACTTCTTCCTGTTACTGACCTCCCATTGCATGACATCAACATTACAGACAATTTTTTTGTACCGTGGGTCGGCATGAAGATCAAATTAAACAAAGAGCTAGAGAGTTAAGAGGGCACTAATTAAAGATTAAAAATTGTCTTGATATCTCTGTTAGGGGAACTTAGGTGTATGTGTAGTGTACGTAGAAGGTTTATTTTATATTCTCCAGTAAAAGAAGAAAACTTCTGGAACAGAAGCTGGGATTGTCATCCTCACCTTATTAAGTTTATCCATCCATTGTCATTCTTCAAAATCCTTGGAGCTACAAAATATAAGAGATCCTTAAACAAAGTCACAGAAATTCCCCTGTTCTCTGTTTCTTGAGTTTAAAGCTCTAAGTTTTAAGTTCTATCATACATTTGGAAATAACCAGTTTGTTCTGAGACATTCCTCATGTCCATCTCAGCCACCACAGAGATTTCACTAGAGAGGACAACAGGTATGAACTGAAGAAACTATTTCCATCCATTCCATGAACTACCGGAATCCCATCTACTCATTTTTAATATTTCACTTACTAGAACACTTTCTGTGCTCTCATCTCTAGTGAAATATTCATAAGATTCATTTCTAGTTCCATCTCCACAGGACAGTCTTGCTTAGACAGAGTCTTGCTTAAATAGAAGATATTCTTTCATCCCCTGAATTCTCCTATAATAGTTATAGTTGTAACTGAGTTCAATAAAATCATATCTCTTCTGGCAATTACCTAAACTCTTTTCTTAAGATTGACGTTTAGATTTTGGTAGGTGTATTTATAGTTTCTTTCTCAAGCTAGATTTTAATTATTTTAAAGGCAAGGATAACATCTGATACATGTTTGGTATCTTATGTATCTTGAAAGGGTTCTAGTTATGTGAACTGATTTCAATGGACAACTTATTTAAATCAAAGTCACATAACTGGCTATGGAAATTGTTATCAAAAGTATATACACACACATATATATGTATATACATACATACACATATATGTATTTACATACATACATACACACACACACACACACATACACACACATACTGTATTTTTTTTTAGCTAGAAGTTTCTTTGGACAGGAATATTTAATTGCATTGGCAGAATATTACTTCCAGATTATGTTGAGGCATTTTTCATGTGACAAACTTTACACCTTTTACCATCTTCTTGGGGGATGGGGCTAGATCTTCATAGGAGTTTAAATATTTAGAATGCTCTAAATTGTATTTGCCACAAAATCTTTTAGAGTTATTCTCTTTATACGACAGCCACTGCCTTCATATTCCACTAAGAAGAATACCAATGACGTATTTAGTCATATTTCTTTGTAGTAAAATTGCTACTTTTCTAAATTCACATTAGACTTTTGGGAACTTAATATATTGAGAAATTACTTAATGTGAATGGATGTTTATCACCTATAAAATGCAATTACAGTGAAGAAGACTGAAAAGAATATCCTGTGGGTACTGTCAGCCTTTCATGGAGGGAACCATGAAAGATGAGATACACCATACTATTGAAGTAATTAGAAATTATTCACACACACACACACACACACACACACACACGGGCTGATGCATTTTTTGTCCTTCAAACAGATATGCTGTTTGCATGCCAGGTAAGACTGCTTCTCCCTGAACCTCCTTGAAACTTAAAAATATTCATGGCAAAAATGGCCATGGCTTTTTTAATCGAAGTACAATGAATGAGAGCAGTTATGTACAAGTTGACGATAACTTTTCTTCTTCTCTTTTAAGTATGCATTTAGGTTTTGCTGAAAATTGAAGAATAAGCTCAATTTTCTTTTCTTTCTCTGTTCTTTCTCTTCCCACAGGGGAGGGGGAGCAGGCACACAAAATAATAAAATCATTATGTGTTTAAACAGAGACTGGAAACAACTCTATGTGGGACATTCCCCATCTGTGCCTCTGCACCAGAATTAAAAATGAATGTTCTCTCTGTGTACACCCATCTCTCCTGCCACCACTTCCCCACACACAGAAATTGTTTTCTCTCTACTCAGCTTGAAGGGATGTAAATGATAAAGCATAATGTAAACCTGACCCAATCAGAAAGCTTTTGTTTTGTTCTCAGGAAACTCTCCTCAGCATGATAGAAAAACCACTTGGCAACAATGGGTGAAAACAAAGAACAGAAATGATTTCACATCAAAATGCTAATGCACCTGTTAATTCCCTGACATAGTCATTTTTAAGCCAACACTTAAAAAATAAATCCTACCCTGTAATTCATTACATCTGCTATGATAGACATTAGCTAGAAATAATATTTATTTACTACTGCCTGGCAGAGGTAGTCAGCCATAACCAGGATATTATTTTGCGTACCAAAAATTGTGAGCTGTGATATTCAAAAACTAATGAATAACTTTCATCAGAGTCTAAAAATTTTGCTTGCATAAGAAAATACTTTAACTTTCTGTGTGTTCTACCATTGCACTAAACTGATTAAATATTGAAGACAAAACTTACTTCCGCAACTTAGAAACAAATTAATTTTTACAACAATTTTTACTGGTGGTTGCTATACGTTTTAATTTCTTTTATAACTGACAATGTATGTCTATTGTCTTTGAAATGACAGTACTGATACTTTTTTCAACCTTCTTCACTGTATATGCATTTTATAAGTGCTAAACACCCATTCACATTAATTCTTCAATATATTAAGTTCCCAAAAGTCTAACGTGAATTTAGAAAAGTATAGCAATTTTACTACAAAGAAATATGACTAAATATGTCATTGGTATTCATTCTACTTAGTGGATATGAAGGCAGTAGCTGTCATATAAAGAGAGTAACTCTAGAAGATTTTGTGGCAAATACAATTTAGCGGATGCTAAATATTTAAACTACTGTGAAGATTAGGCCTATCCCCCAGGAAAGTCATGGAAAGGGGTAAAGCTTGTCCCATGGAAAATGCCTCAAAAATAATCTAAAAGTAGCATGAGGGTATGGGTGAAATAGGTGATGGGGATTAAGGAGGGCACTTGTGATGAGCACAGTGTAATGTATGGAAGTATGGAATCACTATATTGTAAGCCTGGAATCAATATCACACTATATATTAACTAACTGGAATTTAAATAAAAATTTAAGAAAAACGAAACAATCAACTAAACCGCTCCTGAATTCCTGACCATAAAAACTGCTTGAGATAATAAGTGCCTTTTTGTTGTTACAAAAAAAAAAAAAAAAATCTGAAAGTAATATTCTGCCAATGCAATTAAAATTAACTACATAGAGAAAGTGAAGGTCACAAGTTTTCTTTTCCCTTTAAAATTCTGAAGAAGTTGTTCATCATCCTCAGATTTTTAATATTGGGAAGTCTGAAGCCAGTCTGATTTTCCTGTTTGGTTGGTTAGACTGCATTCTTGTCACATTCTTTATAAGTAACATGGAGACACATCAAAAGAAAATACTGTGAACTTGGTATCATTCTATTAACTTCTTTTATACTCAGGGGACCCTTTTGATGTTATTCAAGAGTGAGATTTTTTTTTCTTTTAAATCGATTTGTATATTTTCATTTTTGTCCACTATCTATCCTATTGCTCAACTTTTCCTCACAAAATTTGCGGGAGTTACTGAGGTTCTGCTAGGGTTTTCTCTAGAAATACTGCCCAGAGATAATGACATTCTATTAGAAGGGAGAATTGCAAGTTGATTCAGTGTTTCTTTGTTATCCAGACTATTTCAGGTGCAAATTCCCATAGTTTTAGTAAGTAGAAGGTATTACTCCACTGTCACTAGAAATGATGTAAGTTCTCTTTAGTTTGTGTTTTCTATTGGTCATTGCAATAACAACTTGGAATCAGGAATTGGAGAGCCCCAATGGGCTCATTTTATCTCTTCCGATAAGTACAACTGATACTTTGTAACCTAGTTTTGTTTCCACATTAAGATAATACATCATGTATAAAATATAAGTTCTGTTGATAGATTGAAACACATGTGATTGATACATTGGATGCTGCTACTTATGCTTTCAAAATTATTTTATCAAAATCACTTTTTTCAGCACAATAGAGAAGACAGAATTAAAAAACCATTCTGTATACTGACTTCCCAACTGAAACATAAGATTCCCAAAACCCAATTGATATTCAAATTGTCTACACTTGACAAATCTTTTTAAATTTTAATTTTAATCTGACACTGGACTTATTGGGGGAGGGGAGCTTTCTAAAATGCAGAAGCATCCCATTCACTTGTTCATCTATAACATCATAATTAAAGGTAATAATCCTCTGATGTTTATTTGTAGTAGTCCATATTCGTGTGCATTATTTATTTTATTTTATTTTATTTTTTAAAGATTTTATTTATATATTTATTTAAAGATTTTATTTACTTATTTGACAGACAGAGATCACAAGTAGGCAGAGAGGCAGGCAGAGAGAGGAGGAAGAAGGCTCTCCAAAGAGCAAAGAGCCCGATGTGGGGCTTGATCCCAGGACCCTGGGATCATGACCTAAGCGGAAGGCAAAGGCTTTAACCCACTGAGCCACTCAGGCGCCCAAAGATTTTATTTATTAAGAGAGATCAGGGACACCCGGGTGGCTCAGTTGGTTAAGCGGCTGCCTTCAGCTCGGGTCATGATCCCAGCGTCCTGGGATCGAGTCCCACATCAGGCTCCTTGCTCAGCGGGGAGCCTGCTTCTCCCTCTGCCTCTGCCTGCCACTCTGTCTGCCTGTGCTCACTCCCGCTCTCTCTCTAACAAATAAATAAATAAAATATTTAAAAAAAAAAGAGAGAGAGATCGCACGCGTGCGAGAAAGAGAATGAGAGAACAAGTGGGGGGGAGGGTTGAGGGCAGAGGGAGAAGCAGACTTTGCATGGAGCTGGGAGCCCAATGTGGGGCTCCATCCCAGGATCATGACCTGGGCCAAGGGCAGATGACTAACCCACTGAGCCACCGAGGTGTCCCTCATGTGTATTTTTAAAAACAAAACTTTTAAGTTTCTGGTGATTGCTAAGATAGAGTAAGCCAAATGCAGTCTACCTCACCAACTGACTACAACTCAAAACTCTGGACAGACTACAAAGAGCAACTCCCTGAAGTCTCTGAAAAGCAAACCTCAGCAGAAGAACTGAGGCCTGAAGAAAAAGCTTGAAAGAGATCTCTAATGCGTAGTGAGTTTCACATTTCTCTTTGTCCCCTGGCCTGCGTCCCTCTGACCTGTCCTCTGTGAAAGAACTCGGACTCCAGTCCTAGTCTCCTGGCTCCATGGCAGTGTTGACATCTCTGCTTAGCCTTGTAGCTTCTTAGGATCCACTTCTCATTTCTAATATCAGCACAGCATATAATTTAGCATACTTCTACAGAGCGTTGGGTTCACTTCTCTTTGGTTCCTTTTTCCCAGAACCTTAGCCTAGATGATTTTTTTGAGACAGAGAGAGACAGAGAGACAGGTACAAGTGGTTGGGGAGAGAGATAGAGGGAGAAGCAGACTCCCTGCTAAACTGGGAGCCCCATGTGTGGCTCAATCCCTGGACCCCGAGATTGTGACCTGAGCCAAAGATAGACGTTCAACTAAACCACTCAGGCACCCCCAGCCTCGATGATTTTTTTGGTCCAACTGTAATTTTTTTTTCTGGGACACCTCTATAAGCTCTT
>ML109108.1:20071-41907 GCA_003697995.1 Taxidea taxus jeffersonii
TGGGCTCCATCTCACAACCCTGAGATCATGACTGCAGCCCAAATCAAGAGCCGGTGGCTTAACCAACTGAACCATCCAGACACCCCAGAGGCCCCCTGTACTGTGAAAACATATGTATGCTCAAGGAAATATTTTCTGAGCCCATGCAAATACACAAATTAATCTTAAGAAAATATTTCATACATTAAAGTAATGATAAATTATTGAGTGTATATTTAGTATACTGTTGCTTGGGGTTTTAGGTCAGTATTGGGTTACATGCTTCTCAAATCCTATGTAATACAGTATAAAAAATCTATAGGTTGTATAAAATGGATTTAAATGTAAAACTGCCTCCCCCAAAATAGATGAAACTTGATTACACATGCCTTTATATACACCTAAAGAAATTTTAAAGACAACTAATTTAGTAATCTCTATAATGGATGGGGAACAATAATTTGATAAACTGCCTTATGCCAAAAAAATTCCAGTCCTGCTGCTCCAGCATCTATAAGTCTGATCTTATTTCAAAGTTTTTAAAACCTCAAGATCTGAGATACCAATTATACATGAGGATTCTTTATGAGACCATTATGCTCACTAAAGAAACAGTCTTTTTCACAGTATTTTATGTATTATGTGACTCTGATGTCTGAAAAGTTGCTGACATGAAGGGTTGAATTATCTTTAAATATTAAGTGCCAGCTTTCTAGTGGCTTTAAATGAAGAAATGTGGAAAACTCACCTCTGGGAAATTTGTCACACTTTGATTTACAAATTCTTAACTGAAATAAACAAGAAGGGTGGGAAGGTGGGGGGATTTGATTGGCAAGGTACCATGAAAAATTTACCCAGTGGCTTTCACATGCTAGAGTTTCATTGAGAGAGACAGCTTCCATCATGTAAGATCCTATCAGATTTTGAGAGGTAAGCTACAGACTCAAATCACCAGTTTCATAATGTGTTATTTTCTGGTCTGTTTTCTCCAAACCTATCCCCTTAATAGCCTCTTGGATGTTCTGGTTTTATAAGAAAGAAGTCTGAACTTCTTAGTGTAAGTAATGATTACAGCCCCATAAACTCTAACTTGACAAATTAAAGCATCTCCCTTGATGCGGTATCACTAAGTCAAGCTTCCTTTTCCTTGGACATGTGGACCATATCCTAGACTAGAATACCCCAAACCACATATTACTCGAAGGACACAAAATTACAGTTACATAGGATGAAACCTAAAGTATAGCATGATGACTACAATTAATGATACTATATTGTATGCTGGAAGTTGGCCAGGAGAGTCAATTTTAGGTGTCTCATCACACACACACACACACACACACACACCCGTGCGTGCACAAAAGGTAACTATATGAAAAGATATACATTCATTAGTCTGACTGCAATAATCACTTCACTATGTATATGTTTATCAAAACATCATGTTGTACACAATTGCATATTTATATGCAGTTTTTATTAATTTTTTAAAAGAACTATATTTTACAAACTTTACACTAAGAGACACCTGGTCTGGATTCACCAAAGCTTCATGGACACTCAGTCAAATCACAAGGAGACTGATCTCATGTCAATTACTCACCCCAAACTAGGTGGCACAATTGTCTAGAACACACCCAACCACTCTACAGTTTATTGCCATCAGACATTTGTAGCTCATATTAAAATTTGGGAGGTATTTAAATCAGGAGGATGGAGCTCCCATGAAGATGATTAGTGCCCTTACAAAAAAGACCTCCCAGAGTTCCCTAACCCCTTCCAGCATATGAGGATACAGTAAGAAATCTATAACTGAGTGCAAGTCCCTCACCCAGCCGTGCTGGCTCCTTATCTCAGACTTCCAGTCTCCAGACCAGTAAGAAACAGTCTGTCATATTTCATTATTATAGTCCAAATGTGGAACACAAGGAGTAGTGGGGAGGACCATAGGGAAGGGAGGGAAAACTGAATGGGAAGAAAGCGAGATTATATTTTAATCCCTTCCTGGTGAAGAAGTTGAGACCTACCAGCAGCCCTTCTTCTATCCTCATGCTAGGAAGTCATCTGAGACAATACAGGTGATATGGAGAGAGACAGAAATAGGCAAGATGGAAAGAGAGTTTTATCAGAGTTGAAGTTATTGCTCTAGCTTCCCTGAAGCTTAGTTGTATCTCTGCCTTTCTCAAGGTTAATTGGGTAAATAAATAAATTATCCTTTTTGACTAAACTGATCATGTTAGATTTCTGTGACTTGAAAACAACAAATTCTAGACTAATCTGTTGTTTAATACATATTTGATACAGATTTTACCATTTCTGCCAATTTTCACAAAGATTGATATATTGGGTTTCCTAGATATTACCTCTATTTTCCCCCTCATAGAATTTTTGTCTTGAACATTTATTTTGATTTTTTCTTTTTATCTTCAGATATTTCCTTCTCTTTCCATAATTAAAAAAGCTACACTAGCTGTTCAATACTAGACACAGTCACTGATTTAATGATTTATTAATATAAACCTTTTTTAGTTAAAATGCATGACTATTTGTAGTATTTGAATTGCTTTAGTCTGTTTATTCCAAAAAGTCATATAAAGGAAGTATCTTTCTATAATGACTCAGTGCTAGCCTTTGAAATTTAATACCTCTGTCTTGGTGTTTTGTTTTTTTTTTTTAAAGATTTTATTTATTTATTTGACAGAGATCACACAAGTCGGCAGAGAGGCAGACAGAGAGAGAGGAGAGAAGCAGGCTCCCTGCTGAGCAGAGAGCCCGATGTGGGACTCGATCCCAGGCCCCTGGGATCATGACCCGAGCCGGAGGCAGCAGCTTAACCCACTGAGCCACCCAGGCGTCCCTTGGTGTTTAACTTATTATCAAATTTCAAAAATAAAATGAATATATATTTGTGATAATATAAAAATCCCAAGGCACTAGTTTGGTATTTTAACGTACTGATAATGTAATGGTCAAAGATTTAAAAGTTTAATGGATTAATGAGATTTTTCAAAATCAGAATTAACACAAAAATTACATACAAAAAAGAGAAACATGTATAATGCTGGAGGATATGATCTTAAGGCTCAGGTCTTTTTTTTTTTTTTTTAGATTTAGAAATAAATTATACAGTTCTGTAAAGTAAGTTCTAGGTGCTGTTTTGATGGCCAATAAGTTACAATAAAGTGGTTTACACTTCTGAAGTAAGAGGGCAATGGAAAAAATCTAATATGATTTCCCAAGAACAATAAAGTGTCAATCATTACAATGAACCAAAACTATAACAAAATATGTCTCTAAAAATCTTGGCAAGGATTGAAAGAAACAAGATACTAAAAAAAATCAATGTTTGAAGGACATTGTTATTTAAATGTTTTAGAAAAAGTAACAGTGATTCTTCAGATGAATTTTTACTTTTTAACTCTCTCTCTAACTCTATTTTCATAGGTGCACCTTGACTTAACACCTGTAATATGTTAGTCATTTAAATGCACTGTTTTTTACCTCTCGCTTCCTAACTTGCATGGACATTGTCTTACAACATAAACTAGGTTATGAGTAAAGATTTGCCAGTGGTATGAAAACAAACTATGTTTCAATTTTGTGCAATATTAGGTAATTTTAAATTTGTACATATACCTACAAGCAATCCAGTTTTATTTGCAGTCTAATCTGTACTACCTTTTTAAGAAAAATCTTTTAAAATATTGGTGCTTTAGCTCTAATTAAACTTATTTTGCTTATCTAGAAGTTGCAGATTCATAACAGGAGTTCCTTCCTGTTATGAATAATATAAAGGATTCTCAAAATGTAAGAAATTACGCTTGCTTTAAATATTAAAGTACTTTTCCCCTAGATCTTTAATGTACATTCCTTTAATGCATATTAGAGTAAGACTTTGATAGCAACCTAAATTTGGTATATAAATGTGCCCTAGCACCTCTTCCAAGTAACCCCATTAGGGGATAGAGACTAAAGATCATGAAAAGGCAGGGGTCAAGAGTAGGTCTCAGAGGTGGATTTATCCATCAATGTCTTACATATCTGCAATAATATCTCTCATTTGAATGTTTAAAAGACAGTTCTTCACATTGAAATTAATATAGATTTCCCATCAGCAGTTGGGTCATCCCCATTTGCCACTCCTTGTCTGGAACCTGAGAACTCTTCACTTTTATTAATAAAAGTTCTATGAAAAAAAAAATAAAAAAAAATAAAAGTTCTATGAAATCCCCAATGGGACAAAGTTTTATAGTCTTTTCTATCTGGTCTCGTTCTTTCTATTATCTATCTACATATATAATATATATACATGTGTATATACATTTTTTCACATGAAAATCGAGAGATTTTGTTCTGTGTACATTAATGGCACTACTGTGGGATTTTAATATTTATGTAGGAAACTTAGAGTATCCCTAATTCCTAGGCCTATCATCCTAAAACTTGGGGAAATAGGATAGCACTTGATATCAAAACTTGGACAAGGAGTCAGAAATGATTCTACTAGCCACTGCCTACCCACTTATTCCTTCTTTTGACATCCTCAGCTAAGAAAATTATTCTTCTGAGAAAATTATTCTTCTAATGCATAAACCCAATTTATATAAAAACTTGTCAGCTTTCTTAATTGTTCTTTGGGAGGGCCACTAAGTATGACAAATAAGCCTGATTCATTTTTTTGTGACTTAAACTTTCCCTGTTCTTACCAGACAATATTAACAGAAGGCAGAGACCAAACTCAGTTTAACACAAAATCCTCCAAGCTGCATTTGGTACTTATTAGGATAGCTGCTATAACAGCAGCAGCAGCAAGGCAATGGCTTAATAGAACAGTTTATATAACTTTAATCTGATGAGCCAATATAGAGGTTACTGTTTAGCAGACAGCTTTCCTAAATGTCACCATCTCTTCCATCTGATAACTTCATCATCCCCCTTTTACTGGAGAGACGAGAGACATCTGTATTCAGGTGAGAAGGGAAAAAGAGAAGGTAGAGAAATCATATCTGCATTTCATTTGCCATGGCCCAAAAGTGATAGGTCATTTTTGCAAGCCATGTAGCCCCACCTAGAAGCTAGGGGCAGAGAGTTTAGGAAATGCAACCAGCAAAAATTCTATAGTCAAAGGAGGTATGTCATAGATGCCTGGGTGACACAGTTGGTTAAACATCCAACTCTTGGTTTTGGTTCAGGTCATGACCTCAGGGTGGTGAGATGGAGCCCTGTGTCAGGCTCTGTACTTGGTATGGAGTCTGTTCAGGACTCTCTCTCTCCAACTTCCTTCTGTCCCTCCCCCCCTGTGCTCTCCCTCTCTCATTCCTCACTGTACTCTCCCTCTTTTTCTTTCTAAAATAAATAAATAAACTTTTTAAAAAGGAGGTATATCAGTAATTTTTTTAAAAGGAGGCAGATAATTTTTTCATGGATAGGTTTTATCAAATAATAAAGATTAATACCTTCTATAAATTACTTTTTATAAATTACTAAATTTTTTATAAATTATAAATTATTTTTTATAAATTTTATATATATTTTATAATTTTATAAATTATAAATTTTTAAAAATTACTTTTATAAATTACTTCTATAAATTTTATAAATTACTTTTATAAATTTATATATATTTATATATATTTTATAATTTTATAACTTACTAAACAAATTTTTATAAGTTACTAAACAAATTTTTTAAATAAATTTAATAATTTTTTTATAAATTACTTTTAATTTTTATAATTTTTTATTTTTTATAAATTACTTTGATAAATTACTTTTTATAAATTTTTAATAAATTTTTATACATTTTATAAATTTACTTTTATAAATTACTTTTATAATTTTTTATAAATTTTTTAATAAATTGCTAAACAAATATCTTTATTTTTAATATAAATTTTTATTTTTAATATGATTTTTAATATAAATTTTTAATATAAATATTTTAATATAAATTACTAAACAAATATCTAACTACAAATCACAAGGGCATGATCCCTAGCTTCATTTTCTTCCCATGCTCCATCCTATGAATTACATCCCTATCCATATTTAGCTTCAAGATGATCACCTACATCATGTAGCATCACCTTTACTTTTATTTTCCTAGAGCATTTCTTACGAAAGCTCTCTGTGCTTCTGAAAGAGATATGCTGCAGCTTGATAGGAAGGTCACCTGTGGAATTCCTTTGGATGCAGTCCTTGGCCCTGCTCTGAAGGGCCCTGTGCTTGGTTTAATGGTCTACCTTGGCTTGATGTCTTGGCATACTTAATAGTTGTTTTTAAATTAGTGTTTTACAACTGAAGCATGATGGGACAATGGAACACGTGTTGGGTGCTCATACATGGCTGCAATCTCCTGCCATCTCCCTGCTTTCTTGGGATGGATACTCAGCTATCTACTCTCCAAGACCCTCGTACACCAGGCCTTACCTAGTGATAGTTGCTGCTGTCCACCCCTAGCAGGGCCTCTTTCCAACACAGGGGCATAAATGTTAGGTACTTGGGTACCAAATCCCAATGCAGAGTTGCAATACCTGGGGGTTGCACTCTTCCTGGGTTGGTGTGGCAATTCCAAGGGATAGGAAGTTGCCTGGCTTGACTTGCTCATCCTTGGTTAGAGCACAGCACATCCTTAGTAGCTGGCAGCAGAGGGCTCGGGGAGCCCCCAGACACCCGTGAGGCTCTGAACTCACAGTGCCAGTGTCACCAGGCTCAAGGAAATGCACAGTTAAACAATAAAGAGAAAACGTCATGACAGGTTGAGAGAGAGATACTGTGGAATGAAGGAAAATGATCATTTTTTAGTAGTTTGAATTATACTCTTTTCTCTGCTTTTTGAACAAGGGACTCCCATTTTCATTTTGCAGTAGGCCTCACAAATTATGCAGCCAGTCTTACACTCGGGATTTTGAAGTCTTCTCCTGACATATATCTTTATGAATTCACCAAGATGGACATTCACAGGGTCTTTTAAATTTAGAGATATGGGTATTCTACTTAATTCTTGATGTTTTATTACATCACTGATCATTTCTTACCTTCCATTTTCTCTTAACTTCCTTCTTTGTGACTTCTATCCCCTGTCAGTGGTTAGACATCCAGTCTTACCCTATAAGTTAATACTTTCTTTCTTATTTTATGTCTTTTCTTTATCTTCTTTTTCCTAGGACATTTCCCGGACCTCGTAAGAATCTACTTTGGACTATTTTACTTTGGCTAATGTATTTTTAATTTCCAAATGTTATTGTTTTGTTGTTAGTAAGTATCCTTTCCATTGAATCTCATTCTGTTTTTATAAATGTAATATTGTCTCATCTCCCTAAGACTAACAATAGTTTGCTTGTTTGTTTATTTATTATTATGATTACTTTTTTGTGTTCCTTCTATTTCTTGCACTCTCTCTGTTTCTTTAGGGTTTCTTTTAGAAGTGTTTCTTTTGGCCTCTCTTTTTTGGGTAGACTCTCCTTAGAAATCTGTTTACATTTAAAAGTGACACACATAAAAGAGGACGGTACTTGACCTTCTGTAGGACTTGCTAACTTGAATGTATCAAAGGAGAATAGCAAGATTACGGTGATTTTTTTTTTGGTGCCTCACAGAGAAAAGTATCTAGAAGCTTATTCTTCAGGCTAGATCAGGGAGGAATTATCTGATCTTCAAGCTGATGGGCCTCTGAGGACTTTCCTCATGCAAATTTTCACCTAATCCCCATGTGTTTAGTCCAGGGCCTCATTTCAGCTTTGTTTTTCTGGTATCATTGAGTCCAGAGCTTCTCTGGTAACATTTCTCTAGAAAATCATTTTCCTAAATCTCCTACCTGAGAGTGGGCCACAGAGGTAGATCAAGGCAGGTGATAACAGAGAGAGAGAATGGATGTCCAATGATTCTGTGTACAGACTTTCAAATTATCCCTCAGCTCTTGCTACACACCTACTCCCTGTAGTGCCTGAAGCTTCTCAGGGTTCTGCAGGGTAAGCATGCTCACAATACAAAAAAGACCCTCTGCAGGGACAGTCCAGTAGTCACTCCACTACATTTTATCTTCCGTCTGCTTTTTCTTTTTCAAAAACTCCTTGAAATCTCTTTTCCATATGTTTCATATCCTACTCCCTCTGTACTTGTATCTGTAAAGTCTGTTTTATTTCTGGACTGTCATTTCAATAGCATTTCATAAGGTAGAGAAGACAGGTGTGTGTTCAATTTAACAACTTGAACTGGAGCCCCCAGTCATCACCTTTAATGGTCGTAGAGCACCTGCCTGTTGGAATGAATCATGACTGACCATACCAATTCCGACTTTAGAAATTTTATTACCGTATATTCACCATTAGGAGCAATATCTCATACATACATTCTTACACAATAATTCCCTAAGAAAAAATTTTATAGCTACATTGTAGAATCAGGCTGTATGTATTGTTAAAATGTTGATGTATATTATTTGGGAAAAAATTTCTATCGGTTACCATTAAGAATGGAGTTGGTTAATGATTTGACTGGATAAGAGTTTTCTTTGCAATTACTCTTTCACAATGTTATCAAACACCTGTCAATTTTATACTGAGAACAGATCTTTTATTTTCTGTGTACTATTAATATAAATAATTATTATAAAGATATACTATCTTTGAATTCCTAGGAGAAAAATCCCACTTGATTATGGCATTTTATTCATTTAAAATAATTTGATTCCTAGTTGCTGTCATTAAATTTGAACTTTTGCATATTTATCTACAAATGTATTTAACTGGAAGCTCTCTTTTATTTTTTAAACTATTTTAAAGATTTAGTATAAGAACTACATTTGCCTAGTAAAAAGAATTGGGAACTTTTCTTTCTTAGCTAAAATTCTAACTTATGCTTGGAAAGCAGCATGACATAATGATATAAACTCTTAGCTTTGAACTAAACAGCTCCATCTTTAAGTTGTCTATACAACTTACTGACTAATTTCTCTGAGCCACATGTAAAATAGAATAATAACAATGATTAAATAAGATACTATATGTAAACTAGTGGCAGAATAGTAAAATAAATAGCATCTTTAATTATATATGCAGTAAAATCCATAAAAATACCTCTCTTTAAAATGACATTATGATATTCTAGAAATAGAATTGAACATAAAAATGTAGCAAAAATGTTACTATACTGTAGAATCTACCAAGAACTAACTGTGGTTTTTTTTCTTCATTTTAAAAACATCTAGTATCTTGAGCATCAGAAATAAAAATATGGACTTCTTGGCAAGTGAAAATGTCTCAGTAGATGAGTTTAAAGATCCAGGCCCTTGATGGAAATTTCTGAGCTGAAAATCATTAACAGAGCCCTCTTTAGACTCAGAGAAGAACCAGAGATATGCTTATATATTTTATCGTGCAACAGAATCACCTAGAGGGCTCCTTAAAGCACAGTGATTCTGATTCAGCAAGTCTTGAGTGGGGTCAGATAATCTGCATATGTAACAAGTTCCCAGGTAATGTGAATGCTGCTGGTCCAGTAACCACACTCAGAAAATTACTGCTATAAAGGAATTAGTACTTCTTTTCATGAAGCTGTCCCCTGAGACAAACTATCCACAGTAGTCAAGGTTGACCATAAATTGCATCTCTTTTGGTAATCACAATCTCATTAGATGGTCAGACAGGTACTATTGTCTCCATTTTTCACATGAGGCAGCAGCCATAAGATTTTTCCCCAAATTCATAGCTAATATCATTAATGAAAACATTAATACTTTGGCCTCTATCAAAAGAATCTTTCAAGCATCCAAAACCCTTTAAAACTAAAAACTCCATAGGATACTTCAGTCACCATTTTTAATGGTGAAATCTCTTACAGTCAGAGAATTCATCCTTTTAGTTAACACAAATCCCTGAGGTTTTTATGTAAGTCAAGGAAGACTGATCAACTAGAGACTTTTTTTTAATACAATTGTAAGCCCCTTGAAAGCTGGGACAATATTTCTGAACCATCAGCACTTAGTTGCATTCCTATCTTAAAATAGAAATTTGATCTTTTTTAGTAAATAGGATAAACCTATATTTGTTTTGGATTATTTATGTTTCCTTTATTTTTGTGATATCACCAATTCTATAATGAGCTATGCCATAGTGAGATCTATTTGGAATGTCAAGAAAATAAATTTAATTCTGGTCTGTCATTTGAGGAAAACCTACAACAAACAAGAAAAATGTATTTTGATAACTCAAGAAAGGTCATTTAAAAACAAAACAAAAACAAAATTATAAATCTAGCTAGAAATTGATTCCAAGAATAAATGTTTTCAACATCCACCTGACCTTTATGTTTGTTTCCTCTCTAATTAATATGTGCTGAGCCAAGGCACAAAATTTTAAAAGGATGTTAAGAAAACTCAAACTTTCTAATAACATTTATCAGAACCTTTTTTCTAAAATATAAACTGGATGGTTTATTATAAAATATTTCTAAGAGCATAATTCTTAATCTAGAGTTATTTTAAAAAATAAGTTTCTATTTCAACCTCCTGCCATCGTAAAATGAAAAAAAAATCCTAGCTAGGATGCATCAAATAAGTGGAAGGGTCATATTATAAGTCTGTATAAGTCTGTATTATAAGTCTGTACTCTGCCATTATAATTTCTCGAGAACTGGTAGCATTCTGGGAGAACTGGCCAGCAAACCTTGACTTTTTTTTTTTTTTCTCTTTTCTTTTTAATGGAACCCAGTGTGGAGTTTGAACTCACAACCATGAGTTCAAGACCTGAGCTGAGATCAAGAGCTGGATGCTTAACTGGCTGAGCCACCCAGTAGCCCAGCCTGAATTTAATTGGGTGTGGAGTGACTTGCTAACAAAAAAAATTTAGCCAAGTAATTAAGGTCATTCATAAACAAATTTCTTTGTCCATGAAGGTTACTTTTCCAAGGGAAAATTATTGCAATTTTGCTACATATTTCAGTATTTGTCATTGGCATTTTACATTAATATACACTGTAAATTTCCTAAAAAAGAATAAAGCATGTAACATTTCCCAAACATTTTTGGCCATTATGTTAGTTTCCTATTACTGCTGTAACCAATACCATAAATTTAGTGGCTTGGTACAACACAAATCTATTGTCTTATAGTTCTGGAGTCCAAAATGTATCATATGTGTTTCTTCTGAAGGCTCAAGGGAAAAACCCATTTTGTTGCCTTTTCTACCTTGTACATGCTACCTGCATTCATTAGCTTGTGGCTTCATCCTCCATCTTCAAAGCCAGCAATGTAGCATCTTCCAATCCTTCTCTCTCTCTCTCTCTGCTTCCATTGTCACATTTTTTACTCTGATCCTCCTGTCCCTCTCTTACAAGAACATTTGTGATGACACTGGGCTGACTCAAATAATCCAGCAGAATCTCCCCATCTCTTAATCACATGTGCAAAATCCCTTTAGCTATGTGAGGGAACACATTCATCGATTCCAGGGAATAGGATGCAGTCATCTTCAGAAAACCATTATTCACCCAACCACAGCTATGGCATCTTTCTTTTTCCCCCCATGGAACCCCCATTATAATCTTGCTGAAATAGAATTCTATAAAACAAAGTTTGGGAAACTTGTGTTTTTATAAGAAGATGGACATGTCCCAGACTCTGGAAGCAGAGGTGAGAAAATGAAGAATAAGGTGCACAGACAGCAAAGACCAATCTTTGTGGAAAAACTGTAATTGCTGGAGCCCTGTGGTTTGTGACTTGAACCAATTGTATCAACATGAATAGTCAAACGAGGTAACAAAAAGCACTAGGGCACTAGGACCCTGTCTTGTCACACATTCAGATTCCTTAGGTGCTATGTTAAATGCTCCTCATGATGATTAGAGAATTATGCAAAAGCGTAATAAATGAACAAAAGATGAGTGTGAGTACTATGACCTGCTGGATTAAGTGAATTTGTATGTTTAATGAAGATGTGCCATGGTGCATGGGAATGAGGCCTAATTAGAAGACGGGATTTGGGAAGTTCATAAGGTTGTGTGAGGTTGATGTGATTTGGGTATGTTATGTTGTGCTACAACTATACTATACTCCCTTGGTTAAGCCAAGACCAAAAAAAAAAAAAAAAACAAGTAAAATCTGGATTCAATAAGAGGCAGCCTAGTGTGTAGTGGCTACCTGCCCCTGGTTTAAGGTCAGGTTGCCAAGTACAACTGTTGCTCTATCACCTTAACTGCCTCTACCTTAATAGAACAGTTTCCTCATCTGTAAAATGAGAAATATATCTATGACATAGTACTTGTAAAGATATGGTACATTATATAGCTTGGGCTCAATACATTTAATCAATTGTTCTTAACAATTGCTCTCGTTTTTGGGGAAGAAAGTGAAGGGCAACAATGATAGAAAGAGATGGCCCAGAGCTAAATGTGAACATACCTTCTTCTGACCATAGCTTTTCTGACAAAAAAAAAAAAAAAAAAAAAAAAGATAAATGTCTGACTAACCCATTCTAGAACAGTGAGATGAAAGAAAGAACAATTCTCCCCTGAAAATCCCAATTCATTATGTAAAATCACTGTTCACCGTACATCCACTAACAGAATATAACGAATGTCTTGAAAAAATAAATTCCCTTGTCACGTGGCTCACAAACATTGATGTATTTTGGAATCAGCTTGGGACATTGAAGAATACTGGTTCCTGGATCCCACCCCAGTCATTATTTACTTGTTCCGGGGAGCATACTTGGCATTAGTATTTATACAGGTTCTCTTGGTGATTTTAATGTACAGGAAAGTTTGGGAGGCACTGCCCTTGCTGGTTAAAGAATTGCTAACTAAGTTTGCCAGGGAGGCCATGTACTTCAGGTCTGCACTTTCACTACTCATGAGTTCATATTACTATACAATTCTTTGAGTTGATGTAGATATAGTATTATACTGAATCATATTACATTACTTGTTATTAAACTCTTTTGGTCTGTAAGAATGGCTACTTGATATGCAGTGACCCTAAGTAACATTTTTGCAGAATAGCTTTTGTTCTGAACTGCCTAAATGTCCATCAGTGAATAATGGATAAAGATAACATGGCATATACATATAACTGAATATTATTCAGCTACAAAAAGAAAGAAATCATGCCATATGCTACAATATGGATTAATCTTGAGGACAATATAAGTGAAGGAAGCCAATCACAGAAAGAAAAAAGCTGTGTGATTACACTTGTATCAGTTACCTATAAAAGAAACTCTTTGAAACAGAAAGTTGCATAGTAGTTTCCAGGGGCTGGGGGGCGGGGGCGGTGAGAAATGGAGAGTTGCTATTTAATGTTTATGGAGTTTAAGTCATGCAAGATAAAAAAGCCCTAGAGATCTATCTGCTGCATAAAATTGTGCTTATAGTTAACAATGTGGTACTCCACACTTAAAAATTTAAGAGGGTAGATCTCATTATGTGCTTTTTACCTCAATAAAAAAAATGTACTATTTAGTGAAAACTGGATTTGACAGCAAATAAGGTTCTCCTGCCACTTCCTCCACCTAGAATGCCTTCACTTTGAGTTCCATCTATAGAAATCTTATCAAATCTTGAAATCCTAGTTCCAGTTTATATTCTCTATGGGTGCCTTATGTGGCAGAATGTCATGAGCCTTGCCCATGGACATAAAATCCCAGGGATATGGCAGTTACAAGAGAAAGAAGAAAGGACATGGGCTACATCTAGAAAATCATCAAAGTCTTTAATGAAAAAATTTGTTCAGAGAACTAATGAGTGAAAAATGGTGGGGAATAGAACACTTGTGAGAATGGGGACAGGAAGTGGAAATAAGGACTCTGAATTTCCATAAATTGTATAATAACGAAGAGCAAGGACAGGTGCAGCAGGAAGCACAGCCCCAAGCAATACTGCAGAGCCTGAGCATCTCATTGACAGCATTAAGATCAGCTGAAAATAGAATGATGGGTGTGCATGTTGGGGAAGTTTGGTAAAAGCACAATATTGCTACAAGCAATTAAATGTTCAAATTAAATTATGCTTACTGCCATTATATTTATATCCAATTCAAATTGTATATAATTAAAGGAAGAAGCATAGAGATTGGCATAAGCTGTTTTCTTGGCTTCCTTCTTGGCACACGTTATTGAAGGAAATAAGCAGAAAGAGAACTAAGACAATGGGGCACCAGTCTCTATTTGTGCCTGATCCCTGGAGGTCCCTGTGTAACAAAGAAAAGTAAAAGTGTAAGGTTCAACAGCACATTCAAGAAGAGGAATATCAGGGTGCCTGGGTGGCTCAGTGGTTTAAAGCCTCTGCCTTCAGCTTGGGTCATGATCCCAGGGTCCTGGGATCGATGGAGCCCCGCATCAGGCACTCTGCTCAGCAGGGAGCCTGCTTCCTCCTCCCTCTCTCTGCCTGCCTCTCCTCCTACTTGTGATCTCTGTCAAATAAATAAATAAAATCTTAAAAAAAAAAAAAAGAAGAGGAATATCTTACATGGGGGAAAAGAGGGACCGTTTTTATAGATTCCCATCACCACCAGATTTTAGCCCTCCTCCCTAAGCTCAATGCTTCCCTCTCCTGAATCAGAGAAGAGCAAGCATGACTGCAGGCCTCATGTCCTCAGTGTTCTGGGCCTCAGGAAGAGAAAAAGACTTTTCAATACTAACATTAATTGTAGGTGATCATCTACCTTTAAATCAAACTCCTTCAACATTTCTTCTATAATACTCATTGCCAAGTTGTAGATGGGCTTTGATTAGGGAATCCTGGAGTCTCAGCACTAGCAGCTACAAAAAAAAGGAGAGACAAAACCAGGCCAGGTGGGGGAAAACTGATCTGGGAGCACAGTTGGTCCTGTGGGGTGGTAGCTCTGTAAAACATGCGGTGATAAAGCAGGTACAGAGGTTATATCCCTCAGGAGCAGATCACCCATAGATCTCAACTGCCCCTGGGACAAGACAGAAGTGCATTGGGCTGGGCGGACATATTTTATGTTACATTGGTAGTTCAGTCATTTCCAGGTGATTAACACATGAAGAGAAGAAAGATACCTGGCTACCAATTTAGCATGTGTAAAGGACCATGCTTCCTGGGGAAAGAGGTTTGTTAGAGATGGGTTGGGTGTTAAGAAGGTGTTCTCCAAGACTCAGTAGAAAACGGCAGTACTAGATCGAGAAATAAAGGCAGAATCTCCAACTGAGGCTGGCACTTGTGTTTTGAGCACATTTTTGCTGATAGTCATTGAAACTATATGGGATTCTGGGTCTGAACCTCTGTCTGCCTACATACTGCCTGCTTTTGCCAAGAGGATATCAACAGCTAAAAGGTCCTAAACTGCTGGAAGTGAGAATAACTGGAGGTAAAAGCATTAAAAGCACAGTTGGCTTTGGTTAATAATTACCTTATGTGCTCAACATATTTCTTATACTAGACAGTAAACACCTTGAGGGCATGGATGATGCCTAATTTATACTGAACCCCTGGAGAAACTTGTGCTTATTATAAAATTGGAAGATAAAAGCACAGAGAATTGTGGAAGTTCTTCCATAACAGCCAGGGCTTCCTGATGAATTTATATCTAATTCCATTCTGCAGACACATTTCTTCTTGAATTATAATTGGTACATCACTGCCATCTGGCATTTCATGGCTAAGCAAAGCACCTTTTCCAGAAAGCAAAAAGTCAGTGGTAATAAATAGCAGATTGTGTCCACTGTGATGCAATAACATAGTTTTTGGGCATTAATTCACTACCTTGAAATGGAAAAAAAATTAAATATAAGCATTAAAAAACAACACCTATCATAATGCATAATGCCAAACAGAGGAATGGGTGTGACAATGTATAGCGTTTATTTAGGGTATGATGACTTAGTTTGGCTTGTAGTTAAGTGATTTGTTTTTCAAATGCATTCAACATTTTTCCACCCATGCAGTTTAGCTCATACATCTTGCTCCTTCAAGTCCCTCCCACCAGCATTACTGTTGAAAATTCTGCCCAGACTTCAGGCCTAAGTCAAATGGTATCTCTTACATGAGGCTTTTTCTGATCTCCAGACCTGTAAATGGCATCTCATTTACTATTTTTGACACTCATCCTTAACCATTTGTCTAAATATCAGTGGCCCCTGGTCTTGGTGTTTGGGCTTCTTCTCTTCTCTACCCATGCAATCAATGGTAAGTGAGCTCATCCATTCACTAGGGTTTTCATCTCATCCAGAATTATTGAGTTCTCCTTTTTTTTTCTTTTTTTTTTTTTTCTCAGCCTAGACCTCTCCCTTGATATAGTCAATTGCCTACTTTACCTCTATAAATATATCAACAGAAATCTCAAATTTAACATTTGCAAAGCAGAACTTTCACTGTGGTCCTCCCAAATTATCCTCTTCCATTCCTCTAAACGAATAAAGAGGTATTTTTTTTATCCTTCTTTTTCTCTCAAACTGCACATCCAATGTACTCCAAGTCCCCTCATCTCTCTCTTTCAAATGAAGAGAATCAGGGAACACTCATCTTTCCACCACCACCAAAGCCTACACCACCATTTTCTCTCACTTGGACCTCTGCCAGAGCCTCCTTACAGGTCATTCAGATTCCACTCTTTCCCTAACCTTTCTCCACCAGGCAGTTGGAATATTTCTTTCAGAATTTAAACTAGATAATTTGATATCCCTGCTCAGAACCATACAAGTGAATCTCATCACACTTAGAACAAAAGTTGCTATAAAGAACAAGTTCTTTATAGCAACTGTAAAGCCTTACATTCTTTTCCTCCAGGACTGTCTTCCAAATTTGACTTCCAACACCTTCCCCCGCAACTCACTTATCTCCCCATGAACTTGCTCCTTGTTGCTCTTTGGACATCAGGATTTACCAGAACTTTGGGCCCTTTCATTTGTTTTCCCTCTTACTGAAATGTCCTTCCCCTGTCCTTCTATGGTGATCTCCCTCACTTCATTAGGTCTCTGTCACATGCTTTATCTTCTGAAAGGCCTTTCTTGACTTCCCATTCTAAAAGAGCTGTCCTGACCCTATTGTTACTTTTTAATAGCCTTATCCTAGTTTGTCTCCATATAATTTCTATCTGGAAACATAATTCATATTTATTTATTTGCTATCTTTCTAACTCCTTTAGAACATTAGCTCCATTGAAGCAAGACTTCTGCTTTGATGTTAATATCCCAACATCCAGGATGGTGACAGGCAGAAAGAAGGAATTCAATAAATATTTGTTAAATAAATAAATGGAGTGTTATAGCAGTTTCTTTGAAACTTATTTAAAGTATTTTTATTTTTGTAGTCACTGAAGTGTGAATTTCATCTTCCCTGGAGTGTTGTAAGCTTCTTAAAGGTAGGAAAGGTCTCTATCCATGTATCCTGATCAGAATCTAGTATACGACTTTGATTTACTGATACAGAAGAAATATATTTTTACTAAATTCACTTAAAGAAAAATAGAAGTAGTACTTAGAAGTTTAGCATTTCAAACTAAGAAGGTTGAAAGCTGAGAGGTGGTCACCACAGAGCAATTTTTTAGGTTCTAGGAGAAAGACATGGTTATTTGATTCCTTGACTGATGAACCTATTCTCTTAAAAAATATGGATCATAACTAAAATACTTGAACAATTACTTAATCTGTTAAGCTTGTGATATAGAAAGAACTGGAGGTGAGGGAAAGTAAAGGTAAAAGATCAATTTAGAGAATGTTATAACAGACAAGGTGAAAAGTCATGAAACTCAAACCAGGCAATGCCACTGAGATTAGAAAGAGAAAAGTACAAGAGGTTGTTTAGAGGATTACTTGGTACTAATACTGGACCACCTTTGGTCACAGTTCAGAGGTGAAAGACATAGAAACAAGAGGCATCAAACCAGTTTTAAAGTTTGCACCTAGGTAACAGAGAGGACAATAGTGTCAATAAAAAAAAGTTATGAGGAGGCAAAAATTGAAGGAGAAAAATTAATTCAGTTCAGACAGTTTGGATCAGAAAACAACAGGGGGGGGTAAAAGAATAATGATAAAAATGGGAAGAAATACATAAATGATTATTGTGCTAAATACTAAAATTCTACTTTTTAAATTATGATGCATGTTGAAGATGTTGCAACAGAAGAGAGGTGGTGGGTGGATGCTGACCCCAACTTTGAAGATCTGGAAGAGAAGAAAGACAGTGCTCTGAAATAAAACACTTTACGATCACTATATTGTACCTTGCATAAAAAGCCTAAACTCAATGGTTTTACAAAAAAGAATAATTCACCGCAGTGTGTTAGGACTTCAATATAACTGAATCTTGCAGTTAAAAATGAACTACAACCTATGTAATACTAAATTCTGAAATTCCTCTCTTAAAAAAGAAAACAACAACAACATTCTTCCACGTTCTAGAAGGAGATGCAAAGAAAACCACATTGATTTTAAAGCCATTCAAATGAAATCCAGGAGGAGTGTCCGGGTGGTTGGTTAAGTGTCTTACTTGACTTCAGCTTAGGTCATGATCTCAGGGCTGTGAGACAGAGCCCTGCACTGGGCTTCACATGGGGCATGGAGCCTGCTTAAGATTCTCTCTCTCTCTGTCTCTCTCTCCTCTCCCTCAGCCCCTCCCACTTCCCCCTCTCTATTAAAAAACAAAAACAAACAAACAAACAGAAAAGAAATCTAGGATACATGAGTCGCCAGGCTTATGTGTTAACATATCTAAAATAAAAAAATGTTGACATTCCCTATGAATGTGTATTTATATAAATAATTTGAAGGTGCAAAAAAGCATGATTTTTTTGAGAACGAGAAATCATTTAAATCAATGTTCTCACAGAGATTTCATTAGTGATGCAGTATGTCTTAGCTTTGCCAAATATGACCAAGCTCTCAACTGTCTCCTTAGTTTCAATTAACAAGCTTTGCGATGCAGATTTATAAATTTTTGTCTGATGTAGCCTCCATTCTATGGCTGACTCCTCTACAATATCATTCTCTAGGTAAAGTTAATGTAACAAAATACATGTGTTTTTATTTTTATTAAATCTCAGGAGTTTTGATGAGTAATAATTTTATGTATGTGGCTTTATTATACATTTTAAATGGTCTTGGATAACCATTGATGTGTCCTGAAGTAATCTACTCATATCTCATTACTTCCACTTTGGTCTAGAAAATTTGCTCAATATTTATCACTTCCAAGTAAAGTTTTTGACAAAATTGTGACATAGATAAAATCTGGTTTTCTGACAGTTGCACATTTTAGTATCCATCTAATTCAAACTTCTTATTGCATATCACTTGCCTATGTCTTCACTGTTTGAAGACATTTTATTTTATTTTTATTTTTTATTGTTTTAAAGATTTTATTTATTTATTTGACAGAGAGAGAGATCACAAGTAGGCAGAGTGGCAGGCAGAAGGGGGGGCAGACTCCCTGCTGAGCAGAGAGCCACCAGATGCAGGGCTCAGTCCCAGGACCCTGAGATCATGACCTGAGCCAAAGACAGAGGCTTAACTCACTGAGTCACCCAGGCACTCCTGAAGACATTTTAAATATGCTTGGCCTGCATCCACAAACTGCAGCTGAATCTACCTTAATTACATGCTGGGAAGGAAACCTGCACTCTTACCTAGAAGTTTCTTGAGTCTGCTGAGAAGTTCCCTCCATTTTCCAAGACTTACCTTCAATGTGAAGAGCAACTCCCCCTTATCACTTCTTACTTTGGCAAACCCCCTTGTCTGAAACAGAATTTCTGATATGTTCCATCTGGTTAGTAAACAGAGCAAAATCCATTGTGATAGTTTGCAGTTGCACCGATAGCTGTAAGTGCCACTGTATCTACCTAATACCGGTTACTTACTGTGAGAGTCCAATAATCCCAAACCAATCCTTTATGATAACTTATAAAATCTGAGCACTGTGTAATTGTATGATGACCACTGTGTAATTGTTAGATTGCCATGCTTCTCATGGTAGCCCTCTCAATCAAGCTATGTCAGGTAACTGTTCATTGTACTAAAACATACCTTTGAAAGCCAAGAAGAGGTGTTATAAGAATCAATACAAATAGAGAATTGAGAAAGACTGACAAAAATTTTATCTTCACAACTCTGCTCTCATACTTCATAAAGCTAACAATGAAAGGCTAGGCAGCTCACTAATTTTTGTAGATTGTCCTTTTATAGTGGTATATACTGCAAACCAACATAGAGTCAGCTATTCCATTTTTCTCCTTTGGTAAGTAAATTTGAGAAGTTCACAACTCTTCACACAATATTTTTGGTGATCCATGAGCAAAAAGTGATCAAAAAATTACTAAATGTATTTTTTTTTTAGATCCATCACTCAGAAACTGTTTATAGACTTAAACTGGATATTGGAAGTTCCTGAAGAAAGTCATAGTTTCTCAATATGGCTTGAGCAACGGCAAGAGGAGTGGTAATAAAAGTCATCCTTCAACGTTGCCACCTCATACTAACTCCCATGAATGCAATAATAGGCGACATCAGTTTACACAGTCAGGTATAAATGTCTCTGCTATACAAGCAAGATGAAAACATCCCTATGACCTGAATATGGCCTCACCTGCATTATACAGTCAGAGAACATGCTGATAACAGCAGCAATAAAATAGTTTCTCTTACACCTGGCAAGAAAAAAAAAAAAATAAAACACTATCCCTGTCACCCCAAGAAACCATAATATACTAGATCAGCTGTGTCTGAATCACAGAAACCCTTAATATACAGTACTAGGAATTTCTGATCACCTTTGGGAACTTGATGAAAACACCATCTCAATAATATTTTAAATTAGTTCTTACATTGATGGAAAGTACAGCTGGGCTTGCCTGACAACAGGAATCAAGATAAAAAGTTCTCAGGAACAGGATCCCCAGAGTATAATTTGATGAAAAGATTTTAGAGGTGTTTTTTTTTTTTAACATACAAACTAAATAGAGAGATAAATAGCAGTATGATCCCCAGAAAAAAGAACAAATACTTTCTAAAGTTTAATAATGGCTCTGGGTTTTGAAATTAAACACAGCAGAAAATAAGAGTTATGGATTTCAAAAAACACGGTACACTCTTCTTTAAGCTTCAGTTGGCATATTTCTGTGTAACCTCCAATACTTTTGTACAACTGCAGACACAGCATAAGGTAATGTGGAGACCCTATGGAATGCTAGTAGGTAGACTGAATGTCTTAAAAAAAAATCTATGCCCCTGAGATTTTCTCATGTTTCATTTCATTATGAATTCTTACATGAAAATCAAGATAGCACTTCTGATTGAGAGCCAAAAACTCCACTGATAGGAACCTAGCAATGGTTCCATATGTGATATATTCTATTCACAAAGATTTATGAATCACATTACAAGTGCCAGGCAATGTCCAGGGTGGTAGAAATATAGCATGCTTAAAGCAAAATAAAATGTATATCCTTAAGGACCTCATTCTAATTGAGGAATATACATAAGATATCTGCACATAGGGTGATGATAAAAACTATGGATAAAAGTAAATCATGGAAGGAGAGGAGTGCTGAGGAGAAAGAGAGGTTGCAATTTTATATAAGATTTCAAGGGAAGAATTTGTTGGAAAGGTGAGATGAGCAAGGATTGAAACCATGTAGACGTGTAAGTAAAAGCATTTGAGGCAAAGGGAATAACAAGTGCAAGGCCTTGAAGTGGATCATGGCTGATATGAACTAAGAAGAACAAAGAGCCAGTGAAAATGTATAGCAATGAGCAAGGGTATAGAGAGAATGAGAGTCTTACAAACCATTTGGTAGATATTGGCTTTTACTCTGAGTGAGATGATAAGGAGAAATGTTTTCAACAAATATTTTAGTTACTGAGCTAAGAATAGACAGGAAGCAAGGGCAGAAATAAGGAACATTTAGA